>SSNS01000185.1:527905-614240 GCA_006937985.1 Aphyosemion australe
TTTTGTTTAATTACCAGCTGCCTTCATGGTGACCAACATCCTAAAGATGTTTCTAAAAGTAATTTTTTGAAAAAATAGTATGTCATTTGTATTTTCTTTTAAAGAAAAAAAAGGAGAAAAATAATAAAATTAAATCAGATTTTGAATTTTAAAAATTTGAGATTTTATTTGTAAGCCATATTTAAGCCCTATAGGATAAATTAAGAAATACTTACCATTATCTCTTCCTGTCCTTCTTCCTTCTGCTCATCATCTACAAAAAAAGAAAATGTAAATGTGAAGAAAGAAAAAACATGTTCAGCCATAATTTCTCAATGTGCTCTGCTTTATTATAACCTTTGGTGTACCAAACAACAGCCTCAGTTTCGATTCGAGTCTTTAGCAGAGAAAGGTAATCACCTATAACTGGTACTTTTGTTTTAGTCCATAAAAAAAATTTGTTTTCATTTGTTGTTGTTCCACTGTTTCTGCTATACATTACTTTTTTCATTAGTTAATTTTTTTAATTGACAGATTAATTGACAGATTAATTTGTAACCACTAAGATCATTTGGACTTTAAATATTTTAATCCTTATCCTTTTATCTGCCATGTTGAAACATTTGCAACAGCCAGTTGCCTTTTTGGTACGTTTCACATTCAAAATGTAGATTAATCTATCTCATTAGTTTCACCTTTTAAGCTGAATTTTGAAATAAGTGAACTTTTGCAACATTTTTGCATTTTTCCAGTTTGACCTGTAACTGAAATAATGACAAAGACTGAATCCAGGGCTGTCATTGGTCTCTTTTCCCCCATTGTATGTCTGTTCTGCTACTTCAAAGATCTTCAAATGATTCTTGCTTAGCTTTGAGAACCTAGTCTGCTCCCACTCTTGCTTCTTAAAGCTGTAGCCCATGTTCTCTCAGCAAACTATAGAAATGATAAAGTTAGAGATATGTTTTCTGTCTGTTACAGCAGCTAACAGCTACTGAAATGATGGACATCTTCTCTGATACCAGACAGTTTGATCCTCCGTACTTAAGCACTATCTCTCCTGGCTATGTATGTTTGTAAGTGGCAATCACAGTTAACATGACCTGATGACTTAACATAAAATCCCTCAGTTGGAAATGACCATATTTCAGTTACAAAGAGAATGTTTCTCTCAAGACATTGAGTAAAATACAGATAAAACCCAGCCTTTAATATAGGAATAGGGAATACTGGTCCCTTGAGGGTCTCAAACTCAATTTAGCTGGGGGCCACTGGATACAGAGTCTGGGTGAGGCTGGGCCACATCAGGTTTTCCACAAAAAAAGCTATGTTAAAAAATTTCAATCTTCTCAAATCTCTTTATTTGTATCTAACGCAAAATAAGATGAAAAAATGCTGCTTTATCTTCATAATCCGTGTTATAGTAAAAAAAAAAAATCCACTTGGCTTGTGTAATAAATTTTCATGACGCTGAACTAATTTCTGACTGTTTTTAGCTTTTTGTTCGTCTCCTGGAGACTGATTATAAAACTCAGACACCACATTCCTGCAATTTACTGTTGCGCTGTATTACTTCGTGTGCTTCCTGACCGCGTAGGTTAGACGTGTAAACTCAACATCAAGCGATTCTATTGCCTGAGAGTTTTTTTTTTTAGTGTTGAGAACGCAGAGCGCTGGGATGAATCTCAGCCAGCCAGGCAGGAGGAAAACACTCCAGGGCAACACTGCTTTAACATTTACTCAGAAAAATGTTTGCTTGCATCAAGCCTGGCCGATGTCCTGCCCCCAAGAGCCATGTACCTCACTGTGATTGGTATGTTCATTCAGCTTCGCACACAAAACTGTAAAGTGCCCTACATATCAAACTGGCGGGCCGCACTAACATAAAATTTTCATATTAAGGCGGTGGCCACAAATGATCGTCTTGTGGGCCGCAATTGGCCCCCGGGCCGTGAGTTTGAGACCCTTGGTGTAGAGAATTAAAAGACATTAGGTATTTTGACAATAAAAGTTATTAACTTAATTCACTAACCTAGCAGCAAAAATTACAGCTTTTGTTTGTCAAATAAAAATCACTAAAAGATTACCTCACAGTGGTAAACTACCCACAGGCTGTTGGCCTACTCAGTTTCTTACACATTACAGGTTGATGCAGCAGTTTCTCTTCTTCTCAGTGTGACTTAAAATAATTTAAACTAATTAAACTGTGTTAATGCACCTCAGTGCTTATTTGCTGGCAGAGTTCTGGACCAGTACTGGTATGTTCAGAGAAGCAAACTTATAGATTGGAAGCAAATATCCTCTTTACAGTTAAAATTGACTAGAAAGTCAATGGCAATAGTTTGGGCTACAAGTCCTTTTGTCAATATGTCGTGCTAAATCCCGGTTGCCAAGCTAAAACACCGGGTTGAAGTTTGCAGCAAAGCTACGTACTTTCAAAGCAATAAAAAGGATCCCTGCAGCGGTTCAAGAAATAAACTAAGAGAATTCAACTGTTCTGAAAAAAAATAAAAGATAAAAATGATCCCCTGAAGTTACTTTGTCAAGCTTACAAGATAACACAGGCTACACAAGACTACACTAGTTGTCAACAAGCTTTTTTGACAGAATTAACAAAATACACACACAAACGCCTAACACAGTTAACTATAAATAAAAATAAATCTTACCTGGTTTAGTTGCAGACTTTTTTCTGGTTCCAAACATTAAAACTTTCCTTCTGCTTCTCTGAGGCTCTGCAGCTGCGTGAATCCCCTTGTTGAGTGGTGCACTGATGTTGCTTTCAGGACCACTGGGAAAGTTGAGAACTGTGTGCAGATCTTCACGTTTTAATAGATTAAAAATATTTCTTTAAAAAATTGCTAATGTAATTACTTTTAAAGGAAATTTTTATGCACTTTTTAACACAGTGTGAAATTTATATTTAAAAACAACAGGGTTCCGATTTTATGTTGAGTGTACTGGTAGTTACACATTTCCCTTGAATGCAGCACAGGTGTTTAATGCCACCCATCCCCCACCCTGACTCCTTGTTAATGAGTGCCGCTGAACTCAGGGGAAACAGCCTGTACAGAACAGAGTTTAGATTGAAAAGGGCCACCCCTCCCTCCTTGTTCATGACTTGACCCTGTAGAAACAAAACATTCCCCTTCATAATATGTTCTTTATATTTTCAACTGAAAATTAAAAAATAAAAGTGAGTGGTTATTTTTTTTTTTATCTGAAACCAAAATTTTTTAAAAATATCGTGTTTTACATGCTTTTATTTTTAAGCTCACATAAAACTTAGCAAATGGGAGAACAGCATACAGGACTAAATTTGAGTTTAATATTTAATTAACTGTCAGTCAATTCAATTTGAAAGTTTTTATTTTATATACAGTGCATCCGGAAAGTATTCACAGCACTTCACTTTTTCCACTTTTTTGTTTGTTACAGCCTCATTCCAAAATGGATTGAAATGAAAAGTAGCGCATTCTGACTCAATGGTGGAAAAAGCAGGAAAAGTGCCCACGAGGCCCAAATGGACCCTTAAAACGTACCGAACGTCACAAAATCGATGTATTTGGTTCAGGCCGGAGTCGGGATGCACCAAAAAAAGTTTTGTGCACCCACAACAGACGGAGGCCGAACTGTGGCCAAAAAGGGGGTCAAATCTAGACTAGGCCTCAAATCCGGCCTTCTGGCCAAAAACTATGCTTTTAAATGATTAAAAATATTATTCTTAGTGGTAGGAACATGATTTTCACATATGTTTTACAGAAAAGTGTGCTGATTCATAATCTGTTGATTGCACCGGCCTAAGTTGCTCCCAGACCTAGTTAGCCTCCTAGGGGGCGTGGCCAAATTTGGCTTTCACGATCCGGTTCGGGGGATCGGTACGAGCGCGACGAGCCACTCGCCCCCTGAATCGCACGCATGGCGCCAAAGTTACGTCACAGGGAAAGGGTGTAAAGTGAGCGCTTTGGGGGGCCATATCTTCGGAACCACGACAGATTTTGGCACGGGACCACCGCAGGCGGACTCGTCCCAGTCCCCCGAACAACATACTGAAAGATGGGACCGCTAGCGCAAGCCGAAAAAATGTAGTCCACTTTGGCCCAAACAAATGGAGTCCTCTTGCGGCCTATGGCTCCAAGACCCTATTTTTTGGCTGAAATCAAACAAGGGACTTTATTTGTGGGGGGGTTTCTGGAAATTTGACACCAGATTCTAACTGTGCCACCCCACGTGAGCGTACACTGTGAAAATCATGCCAATCCGTCTCTCCGTTGAGGAGTTATGGCAAATAAGAGAACGTTTGGCAAGCACATAATTAAAAAGGCAGGAAAAGTGCCCATGCGGCCCAAACAGACCCTTTAATTGTTCCGAACATCACGAAATCGACGTATGTGGTTCGGGCCGGAGTCGAGATGCACCAAAAAAAGTTTTGTGCGCCCACAACAGACGGAGGCCGTGAACCTTCAAATCGGGCCTTCTGGCCAAAAACTATGCTTTTTAATGATTAAAAATAGTAATCTTAGTGGTAGGAACAGGATTTTCACATATGTTTTACAGAAAAGTGTGCTGATTCATAATCTGTTAATTGCACCGGCCTAAGTTAACCTCGTTAAGGCGTCCCTTTAATATTCAGCCTTTTAAAGTTTAAACTTCCCAGTACATTGTGAGCTCAAACTCGGCTTCTCCTTAACCTAGAGCAGTGGTTCTCAACCTTTTTTCATTGATTTACCCCCTGTGAAATATTTTTTCAGCCAAGTACCTCCTAACCAGCGCAAAGCATTTTTGGTTGTAAAAAAAAAAACTAAAACAGAGCACTGTGCCATCAGTGACTGATTTATTCAACTTGGGAACTGATAAACATGTACAAAATTCAAACATTTGGGGAAAAAAAACTATTTTGAACATTTTAAATGTTAGTGATCCATAACTAAATGTATTGGAAATATTTATCATCACTAAAATGTAGTGATTCAAGTGTTCATTTTTGCATGAATGCTATTTTTTAAATATATGTATATTTTCTCATGTACCCCCTGAAGTGCCTTCACGTACCCCTGGGGGTACGCGTACCCCCATTTGAGAAACAATGACCTAGAAACTCCAAATTTTTACTGTAGCTTCAAGTGACCCTCAGGTCTGACCGACAAAATTTACAGGCTGCTCGGCCATTCAGAAAGGTTAAAGGTCACCCCACCCTTAATGGCTGTAAAAGACACCCATTTTTGGCCATTTTTCAGGGGGTAGAGGGGTCCCTGAATGACATCAAATGAAAAAATTCATGAGAGTAGGTACTCATCAACTATACATGCTCCCCACATTTGGTGCAGACTGGACATTGGGGAGTGGTTCAAAAAAATCCACAAAGGTGGTCTGCAGCATTGGTCAGAAAATCAATCATTATATTTACAGATGTTTTGGTCCATAGCTGAACAAGTAGACACAGGAAAGGAGTAGATTGGATGTACGGTCCTTAAATGGCGCTTTACATCAAGCGGTCAGAACTAACCGTCAGGGATCATCTCAGCCCCTGAAGGGTTAAAAAAATCTGAAAATATTTCCCGGAGTAGGTGTGTATGGTCTATATACACAGTAAAAATCTCATCCAGATTGGAGTTTGGGAAGTGGGTAAAAAAAATCCAAACATGTGGTTTGCAGAACCTGTCAATAAATTAAACGCTTTTAATTTACAGATGTTTTGGTCCATATGTTCCTAATCAACTTCCTGCTTATTTTCCAACATGAAAGGAACAGCCAACAAGAAAATCCAAGCATTAGCTGATCAGAAAATTCCCACCACCAACCAATAAAAAAAAAATTAACTGCCAAAGAAATATTTTAGCTGCAGTGCTGAGGGCGTCCACTAGGGGCACTCAAGAGCAGTCCACACAGCCAATCAGAAAATTCCCACCACCAACCAATCAGAAAAATCAACTGCCAAAGAAATATTTTAGCTGCAGTACTGGAGTGTGTCCACTAGGGGCACCTAAGAGCAGAGCAGTTCACACACTTTTTAGGGATTAACATCTCTATGGGGTCATATTGTGAAAATTAGTCAGAACATTTATTAGGGCAAAAGAAGCCTCCTCTAGGGTTTTGGTTGTGTGGACCGGGTAAATGTCCACACAATGGTGAATGTCCACACAATGTTGGTCTCCCGTCAGGGGTTGGTCCACACAAACCCATAAAAACAAGTGCACACACACACACACACACACACACACACACACACACACACACACACACACACACACACAACCTCAGCCTCCTCTTCTTCTCTACATACAAACCTTGTTTGAAACTCTAACCTTCATTTCATTTGTTCGCTCTTCGTCCCTCCTGGTTTCTTTTCATTTTTCCGTTCTCGCTGTTCAAACTAAATTTCAGTCACTGTGGGATGTGTGTGTGTGTAATGTGTGTGTGTTTGTGTGTATGTGTGAGGTATATTATGGTATGCGTTGCTGCGGTGATGGGTAATGGGAAATTGATTGTGACAAAACGACATTACAGACGGACATTTCCATAAGAGTTTATTTACGTGGCGTTCCAGTGGGAGCATCATCTGCCTTCATATTTCAGCTCCCCGTTGCCGTGGCGCTGAAGTGATGCGGGCAGGTTTCCGCAGCTCTGCCTGTAACCTCAGGGGGAATCGAACCTGCAGCGTCCGCTAACAAATGAACAGCCCCAGCAAACCGTCCTCAGTCAGCGTTTGATTTAACCCGAGCGGCGCTGCAGCCGTCCCGTACACTCTACAAATCAACAGTTAATTTCATTCCCATGATTCCCTGCTCCACAGTGGTGCCGGGCGTTTGGTGGCGGTTTATTGGCAGATATGAAGACACAGTGAGGCGGAGCAGTGCAGTAATTATGGCTGTAATAAGGCGGCGTTCTCCATGTAAAAAGAAACAAATCAGATGTGTGTAAACAGATGGCGAGGCGGCCCTGGGGCTGATGGGTATTCGATTTAACGTGGCAGAGAAAATGTGTTTTCATCCAATCAGCTGCAGTGACGACCAGCGTGTCTGCAGAGACCCAAAGTTTCAGTTAGAAGAAGTTTCTGATTGACAGATACCAACATCAGTATGAGTTATTGACCCATCAGTCAAGGTTACTGATTCAGACCCGAACCCTGACCCTTTATAGGGTGGAGAATTATTTTAACTCTCATAATAAAACATGGACACCAGCTGAAAATTTCTGTTTTATTTTTGAAGACGTGATTTTGAGATTTGGACCAGGACTGGATGAAACTTGAGGTTCTTGTCCACTTAAGTTTAGCTCCAACTCCAGTCCACTCTGAATTATTATTATTCTATATTGACAAAGCTGTTTGACTGAAAAGCGAAGCGTCTTTTAATAAATCAAAGATGTCCAGTTGCCTTCATTTGAACTTACCTGGATTTTGTCTCCAGCTGTAAGTGTTTCAGATTGAACTTGAACCAGTTCCTGTTTGGAGGATCAGATGAGTCCTGCCGTAAACTGAAGGCATCCGTTAGCTTCAGATTTCAGGATATTTCCTTCTATAATTTGAGCTGTCAGACAGTCTGCTGTCCACACTTCCTCCTCTGCTCCTCTCCTCACTGGGTCATTTGTCATGGAGGAAATCACAGCTCAAATCTTCTACGGCGGTAATATCTCTGTCATTCACAGTCCTCCCCCCACGTCCGTCCTCCCCCTCTCATCTCTGTGTGATGCTATCTGAGGAGAGGAGGTGACAGTCTATCAGAGCACCTCCTCTCTGCTCCCTTGATAACACTCCACTGCTTATAATGTTAAGAAGATGATAAGAAATAATAGTCTTTCTCTTTTTCATGTTGGAGAGGCGAGGCGACATCCATCACCGGCTATTTATCAGCTGCACAAGTTTTCCAGGTGAGGATCCAAATAATAACTGAGTCTCAGAAACAATCAGTAGATAGATTCAGGAGGGCAGTTATTAGATTAAAACTCCTGACAGTTGTCTTCTACTTCTGAACGAGTCCAGAGGAACCTGATGGACCAAGAGATGAAGCTTAGCGCTGTAATTTCTGTTTCACAAACTAAACTGGGAATTCTTTGGTTTGTTGAGTTTCTCTGCAGCCAAAGCACAAATTTCATGAGTTAAACAACAAATTATGGATTCTAGAGAATCACCTTAAACACTGGAGCAGCAGGTGAACAAACTGAACTAAAAGAAGCTTTATTCTACCTGAGTTTCCTTTAAAGTCTAATATTTGAATTTAGTCAACTCTGATTAAATAAAACAAATGGACAAAAACTCCTGTTTCACAGCATCTGAACAAAAAGTAAACAGTGTGGAAGCAGCTATCATTGTTTAGTTGCTGTCTTAAGTTTTTGTTTTTTAATTCTGCCAAATGAAAGCTGATGAAGCACTGATTGACAGAAGCTGGAGGCAGGAGAGTTTTCAATGTGCAGATAAAAAAACAACAGCAACCCAGAGTAGGGTAAGAAACCTAAAACCTAGCATGAATCCAAAAGTCCAAACCAAGACCCCAAAGGCTGATGTGAAGGAAAAACAAAACTCCTGTCTGACTGAGCCAAAGCAACTTTTATGTAAAATGATAATTTGTTGCGGTTTGACCGAAATAAAGAAATTAACTAAAGAACATATGAGAGGTGAGTGGTTGCATTTGATCTTCTTCCCCTGCTGGACCAGATGCAGACGTTATAACAACGTAATAGGGTCACTCAAACCAAAAAGTAAAAACATGAACAAGTGTCAACATTGAAGTCAGAATCTTAGGAAGATAGTCAAAAATGGGTGATGGTAGCAGAGGAGTTAAGTGCCCGCCCAGCAATTGGTAGGTCGCAGGTTCATGCCCCGCTCAGTCTGTCGCTGCCATTGTGTCCTTGGGCAAGACACTTAACCTGCCTTGCCTGCTTGTGGTGGTCAGTGGGGTCAGTGGTGCCAGCGTACGGGAGCCTCACCTCCGTTATTGTGCCCCAGGGCAGCTGTAGCTATGATGTAGCTCATCATCACCAGGGTGTGAATAGGTGAATGACTGATTGTGTTGTAAAGCGCCTTAGGGGGTTCTAGGACTCTGGAAGGCCATTTACCAAAAAGGTTAAGATGTTGTGAAATAAAATAAAAAAACAGATACTGGAAGAATTTAGTTATATTGAAAGTAAAAGTGTGGTTCATGAATGAATGAATGCCTGGTAAGTCGTACTCTGAGGAAAAAAGCCCCTGTGCACCATTTTCAGGAGCTAAAACTGAGCCACATCAGAGCTGAGCTTCAGACAGCAGGATTTGGAGTCTTATTTCCTGATATTTGGTCATCTCAACTCTCTGATTGGCTAACAGCAACACGACTCTACCACTGACTCTGTTTGCTCTGCAACGTTGATGTTTTGTCTCCACAAATAACACAAGCCTGGAGGAGTTCTGCTGTGTGGTGGAGTTGCTAATGCTAACGGTTAGCTTCTACTAGCCGAGATGTTTTCTGCTGTTTCCTGGACGCTAAACTAACAACAGCCTTCCTTGTCATGAGTCAAGATGGGTGAGTCCATGAATGTTAAGTGACAGTGTGACGTAGATCTGTCAGGATTTTCTAATCTTAGAGTTTCACCGTATGTTTTCTATCAGAAACTAATACAGGAGATAGGTGTAGGAGACTATTTTCATGTTCAGCCTGCATGGCATATACAAAAAATTATTTTTCAGTGATCCACACCTTTAAATGTGCAATCAAAACCTAAACTAGTGCTGATTAAAATATCTAAAATATCCATGATTCCTTGTGAAATGAACCATGGTGAGCATGGGATCAAGGAGATGCATTTTTAAACGTCCAGAGTGATCACGTCAAGGCCTCAGAAATCCAAGAATAATCAGAGGAAAAATATTTTAAAAGGAAGTTTTTAACAAGAGCAACCTGAACATGTTCATATGTCTGAGTGTTCAGACAGACGTGAACAAATGTGTTGGCCCTTATCGTGACCCTTCATTTATCAAACATGCACACACTCTGTGTTTATGTGTGTGTGTACGTGTGTGTGTGTGTGTGTGTGTGTGTGTGTGTGTGTGTAATCCATGTTCAGAGCTAAAAAGGGTCAAAACCACAAATTAACATTCTTCTCATTAATTTATCTAGGATTAGCAGCCAATCGCACAAACGCACACGCGCACACACACTCGCACACACACACACACACACACACAAACAATCTTCATGTGTGTTCAGTTTAATGGTTTTGCTGTTGTGTTTTAATTGGTTTCCATTCAGAGTGAATCTATTAGATTATATTTATTACCTCTACACACACACACACACACACACACACACACACCACATCCCCACCCCACACAAAAGGATCAGTGTGTCCTTGTCAATAGCGCTGACCTACATGCAGCGACACCAACAAACACAAATCAATAACTGATCAATAACCTCTGACAATTTTTAAGGTCTCATTTAAGACACAGCTGATCAGTGTGTGTTTTGTGTGTGTGTGTGTGTGTTATTAATAGGATTTATTATTATTATTATTGGCTGCTTATAAAAATATACACATTTGAGATAATAAAAAGTTAATTTAAATCAATGTACTTCAGACACTTTATTAGGTACCCCTGTTCAGCATCTGGTTATCACAAATTACAAACCAATCACATGGCAGAATTACTGCATCTGGATGTGGTGTAGACGACTTCCTTAATTTTAACTGAGCCTCAAAATAGGGAAGAAAGAGTCTTATGTGACATAGCATGGTTGTTGGTGGCAGACAGGCTGGTCTGAGTAGTTCAGAACCTGCTATTTTAATCCACATTCACCTCTAGAATTTACAGTGAATTGTTTGAAAAAAGAACCCCCCCCCCCCCAAGAGGCTGATGTGTGGATGAAAATGTCTTGTAGAGGTCAGTTGTCATTAAGCCTGGCAAGCTATCCTATTTATGTAAGTATATTCTGCACGACCCATAGGCAGAGTTCAGTCGTAGGGTGGAATCTACAGTTGTCATTCAAACGGTTTCTGCACACAATGGACAGCGCTATGACCAATGTGACATAATCATCACTACGGAAATTGTTCAATGAGGAAGTCCACCATCAAAAAGGAAGAAGCAAACATCTTTTTTTTTAAATAAATAACTTAAAGCTGCTATGGCAAATTTGGAAAACAAATTAGCTTAAAACATTTTTTCATGCCTCTAACGTTCTAACATAGTATAGCTAAAAAAATCTTGTGGAGATTTAAAAAAAAAAGAATAAAGTGAGTCTCTCGCATTTGTCTAAAAACCTCCGCCAATAACAAGTTTTGGACCGAAAGCAACCATTGGACCATCCGGTTGTCAGCTTTGCCAAACCATTGCATTTTCCTGGGTCCTCCATTTATTACACAATTTCATATTTAGCAACAGAACACCACTGGTGTGAGAGGTTCTCCACTCAATAATAAAAACAGAGAAGGAGAAACAGCCGACTGCTACCACTTCAACTTTAGGACAAACTACCAGAGTCCAAAAAGAAAAGCACAGTTTGAAGAAACGGGCAACAAAAGACCTAGAAAATGGCGACTGTTTCCTCCGGCATCGCAGGTTTCCGGTTCCGGCAGAAATGTCTCAGGGAAGATACCTGAGGGGAGGAGTGGGTGTTCTGTGATTATGTTTGCATTCAAAACCTAGCTTGTTTGTAGAGTTGTTATAACATCTTTATGAACCTCTATCTGCTCACGTCTCAAAGAAAACATCAAGTCTAAATTGTCCAACGTTGAGGCCAAAGCCATTTCAAACGAACGTCGTTCCTGAGCTGACGCTATCTTCGTTGTTTCTCTTTGTTGTAGCTCTGGTGCTAAGCCCACACAGTGTCTCACTGCAAACATAGAGTGCTGTGATTGGCCAGACCTAAAATTATTTGAGCCAATGGTAGACCTGCTGAAGCTACAATGGAACGTGTGTAGACCGAACCGCAGAGACGATCTTTTGCTACTGCTGCAGTTTGTCTAAATTTCTAGGCTGAAAAGTCAAAGGAGAATGGGCAGACTGGTTGGAGATGACTGAAACCCACTGGTTTTATCGAAGGTCTGGTTTTAACACCTGGCTGTAGATGGACTATAGCAGCTGAAGACCACACTGGGTGTGACACATGTCAGCTAAAAATAGGAAACTGAGGCAGAATTCATATAAGATCACCAGAACTGGACCATAAGAGATTTAAAATGTTGCTGATGATGGTAAATGGCCTGTATTTGATATAGTGTCTTCTAGAGTCCTAGAACCCCTTAAGGCATTTTACAACACGATCAGTCATTCAGCCATTCACACATACATTCACACCCTGCTAGTGATGAGCTACAGTGTAGCCTCAGCTGCACTGGGGCGCGCTGTCAGAGGCTCATGAGTTTCAATTTCAGCTGCAAAATTTCGATGATTGGGTAAACATTCAGTATCAATTACATGGATACATCCTGCCCTGTATCACCACTTCTGCTGCTAGTGTGATGGTGTGTCAAAGATTTTCTCTTTGGACCCCTTAGTACCAACTGGGCTTTGTTTAAACAACACAGCCTTCCTGAGGATTGTTGCTGCCCACGTCTGTCGGTTTATTTATAACTGTTTTAACAAAATTTACTATCCTACAGCTGTTATATTTGCATTGTGATTTCATCTGAGGAGTTTTAATTGTGTTATGTTAATTGCATGGACACTGGGGGCAGTTCCACTGGATTGGCAGACCAGGGTGTTTGTCTCCCTATTTAAAAAGGGGGACTGCAAAGTGTTTTCCAACTACAGGGGGATCACACTCCTGAGCCTCCCTGGTAAGGTCTATTCAGGGGTTCTGGAGTGGAGGGTCTGTCGGATAGTCAAACCTCAGTTTCAGGAGGAATAATGTGGTTTATTCCTGGCTGTGGAACACTGGATCAGCTCTATACCCTTAGGGGGGTCCTGGAGGGTGCGTGGGAGTTTGCCCATTTGATCTACGTGTGTTTTGTGGATTTGGAGATGGCGTTTGACCGCATCCCTTGGGGGCCCTGTGGGGGATACTCTGGGAGTATGGGGTACCAGGCTCCTTGATACAGGCTGTTAGGTCCCTGTATGACCAGTGGCAGAGCTTGGTCTGCATTGCCGGCAGTAAGTTGGGCTCATTTCCAGTGAGAGTTGGACTCCGCCAAGGCTGCCCTTTGTCACCGCTGGAGCAGTTCGCAGCCGGGTATGAAGCAGCTGGGATGAGAATCAGCTCATCTAAATCTGAGACCATGGTCTTGAGTCGGAATAGGGTAGAATGCCTTCTCCAGGTCAGGGATGACATACTGACCCAAGTGGAGGAGTTTAAGTATCTCAGGGTCTTGTTCATGAGTGAGGGAAAAATGGAGCGTGAGATCGATAGGCGGATTGGTGCTGCGTCTGCAGTGATGCGGGCGTTGTACCAGTCTGTCGTGGTGAAGAGAGAGCTGAACTGGAAGGTGTAGCTCTCGATTTACCGATCGATCTACGGTCCTACCCTCACCTATGGTCACGAGCTTTGTGTAGTGACCAAAAGAATGAGATCATAGATACAAGCGGCCGGAATGTGTTTTCTCCGCAGGGTGGCTGCGCTCTCCCATAGAGATTTGCAAAATACTTAAACATGAATAAACATTAAGTGGCTGGTGAGTGTATTTATAGAGCAGGGGTTCCCAATTTTTTTTCTTTGGGGACCCCCTTGCCTGTGTCCAAGACAATCCAGGACCCCCAACCCCAAACCCTACACACATAAACATGTTAAATGTGATAATTTGCAAACTATATACAGACATACAGAGTTATAACTTTTATATGGAGTTCTGGTTACACTATAGGCTCTGTTATTAGGATTTTATAAGTGTAATTTTTTACAAATTAAATCTTGTAACCTCACAACCTCAGCAAAGACAAAATTATGGGGACCCCCTGTAATCTTGTGGGGACCCCATTTGGGGTCCCGACCCCTGATTTGGGAACCCCTGCTGTAGGGTGTGTTATTGGGATTTTATAAATGTAATTTTTACAACAAAATCTTGCTAACCTCACAACCTCAGCAAAGACGAAATTGTGGGGACCCCCTGCAATCTTGTGGGGACCCCCTTGGGGGTCCCGACCCCCGATTTGGGAACCCCTGTTATAGAGCACCAAGCTACAACAGTTGTCTGCAGGTTACTTTCATATCCAAACATATTCAAACTAATTAAAACTCAGTATAAACAGTGAGTGATCATGAAACATTGTTTGTAAAATGGTTCCTAGATAAGAAACCAACAGATTCCATAAATCTTCAACACAGTCCTCCTTTCCTGAGAGACCAGAGTCCAGTCTGTCAAACCGCAGTTATTAATAACAATAACCGGGTTTACACACACACACACACACACACACACACACACACACACACACACACACACACACACACACACACACACACACACGCATGCACGCACACACACACACAGACTGTAATTGAGTTTCATGCAGCCTAAATATGATCCATGTCTGTGTGTCACAGTGAAAACTGAGCGATGATCATCCTGTCTCTCTGATATTAGTCTGGACACACACAGGAACACACATAAAAACACAACGGGAGTTCAAAACAGCTCATCTGAAAAAAGAAAAAGAAAATAAAAGAGAGAAAGAATAATATCAGAAAACATACTAGTGTGTTGTAAAAATATTGAATGAAGTGCAGTAATTAGTTCCCCTTTACTTCTCGTCACACAGGGTGAAGACACTCCACGTCTATCAGCTTCATTTATACTTTACTATCGCTCCATTCAGACGGAGTCAAATTCCAGAGTCATCATGTCAGGTGTAAAATAAACTCTAACAAGAACTCAAAGAGAAGTAAAGAGTTGGAGAACAAGGTTAGTTGATGAATGTTTTCAGTCACTCGTTTGGTTTGTTTCCAGGTTTGAAGGAAGACACATCAACACCAACCACACTGTTATGTTCTAGAAAGATTGTGAAAGTAACTCTGGGCTGTAGATCCATCAGCCGCTGATTAATGAAGGTTCTGGATGAGGTGGATTTGAGGGATGTTTGGAGAACTAATTGCTGTACAGCCTGTTGGAAGTATGTTAGGATTTAAGATCAGAACTTTGACCTGGATCTTCTTCTTTTAGTTATTCTATTCTATTGGGTGGATTCCAGGTGGCTCCTTGGTCTTAGTGATACTGAAACATCTCACTCAGAATGCCTCTGATACGGTCTAGTTTATTTATTTATTTTTTAATTGTAGGGGGTCCATTAATTCTCTTCTTTTGTCCTCCATTTCTTCATTCCCCTTTCTGCCTTCTTTCCTTTTGACCAGTTTTGTGGGTCACCATTAAACTCAGTGTGCCTGCAAGCGACTGAAAAAGCGTCTCCATAATGTGTCAATTTATAATTCATTGTTGATAAGAAAGACAATATTTTATTCAACACACACACACAAACACTCACTCACTCACTCTCTCTCTCTCTCTCTCTCTCTCTCTGTCTCTCTCTCTCTCTCTCACACACGCACACACACACACACACACACACACACACACACACACACACACACACACACACACACACACACACACACACACACACACACACACACACAAAGTGTTTTACTTACTCTGAGCCATTAATTATTCATCCTCTGGATGTCTGTTCAGGAAACCCTGATGGAACTTTATCCCGATTTCATTGTATTCTGATAGCATCTTGTTAACAAACAACACATACACACGCATGCACGCACGCACACACACACACACACGCTTGTGCTCTCTTTGTAAACACTGTGTGACCTCGTTAAGCCTCGTTAGCACTCTCAGGCTCAGGTTTGTTTGCTGGTAATTAGTTTGTTTTGTCTCTCTGTTTGTCTTGTTTTAGTTTAATCAACAAACATGGCCACTCTCAGGGGACCACCTCCCCCATCCAAACAGTGGTCATGGCAACATGATGGCTTCAGACTCAATGAAATTATTGGCTGATTGATCCACAAACTAACTTTATCTTTAAGAAGGAGAGAAACTTCAGTTTAACTTGAACTGGTTGAACTGGAGTCTCAGTGGAAAAACAGACCAAGCTGGTGGACTGCAGTGTGTTGTTTTTATGCTGTGCTGAGTTTTGTTGAGTTGTGTGGTGGTGGGTTCTGATTTCACATGTGTTTAGCTGAGATAAGATGATGAACGCACCAGCAGTGATGGCAAGCAGAAACATGGCTCTGAAATAAAAAACAACTCTTCAACAGGTTTCTCAGATTAAGAGTAACTCGTTTTTACTTCAATAAAATGTTTAAAATGTCAAGTTCAAATGAAGTAAACAATGCATAATTAAACTGTGACATGTGAACTGTAAATGGTAAATGGCCTGTATTTGTATAGCGCCTTCCTAAAGTTCTACAAACACCCCAAGGCGCTTCACAACACAATCAGTCATCCACCCATTCACACGCCGGTGATGATGAGCTACAATGTAGCCACAGCTGCCTTGGGGCGCACTGACAGAGGCTAGGCCTGCTGTACACTGGCACCACCGGTTCCTGTACCTTAACAGTCCCCTGCAGATCTGAATAGATCACTGAATGAAAGATTTCCAATCTTAAGCCAGATCTTAAGCCCATCAGCAGCATTGGGCTCACATGCACAAGTATTGATGGAGACATTTTCCTTTTATACTTCTTCATTGGTGTGTCAGTGTTGTGAAGCATTTCTCCACCAGGACTGCAGAGGGCGTAGCACTTTTCTGGCGCATCCTGATATCAATGCAGTCACATCTTTGCTACTTTTATAATGTGTTTATGTACAGTATATCAGAGACTTTTTAACATGGACAAATTTGTCATGCAGCTCTTCATTCAGTCACCACCTCTAAACTCACATTTCCTGTAATTTCATGACATGAATAAAAAAATTGCTGCGTGTCTTTGTACTCCTTCAGTCATGGTTGTATTAATGTTTAAATCGTCTGACTTTTCCGTGAGATGTTCTCCAATCTGCTCCATATCTGTCCCTAGATATGATCAGTTCTCGTTTTATTTCTTTCAGGGGGAATGGCGGTGCTGTTGACAAAGTTATAGGAAGCAGCCTTCTGACCAATCACAGGCTTGTGGTCTACGTCACTTTCGACAGATAGTTAGAAAATTGGGATCTACTCTGTCCCTCCTTCAGAGCCTGTTGGAGAGTCCATGCGACAACAGATAATGGCGTTGCGGGTCTCTGTACTGATGCAACTGAGAAGTATAAACTGGGTTTAAAGCAGGAAGAGTTGTCATGTAGACACACAGATAAATGCTCAGAATCACAGAGAAACACATGCGAACATCGGTCAGTAACAAAGCCCCAATAAGAAACTTTTTCTGCATGTGAGGAATGTCTGAAAGTTGCCCCTGCTCGTTAAGGCAGGTCAGGTGACTCTAAACGATTGAATGGAATCACTAATGAGACAACAGGTGAGTTAATGAGCTGAACGTGACTGCAGGACACACACACATAGTAATGCTCACACACACACATGCACACACACACACGCACCTTTTGTCTGTATCACCAGTTGTTTTAAACAAGACTGACTGGACAAATAGACAAGGTGAGACACACAGAGGTGGCATGTCGATGCTGACCGATCCATAAGGGTCCGATCAATAGGTTGTTTATTGATCAGCAGTAATGGAGAGCATCAGTCTGAGAGACAGAGCATCTCCTCTGATCTTATTGTCTTCCATAGACCTGAGATCTTTGTGCTGCTGTAATTAAACTGAGAAGATATCACCTGATTTTACTACCTGTCTTTCCTCAACAGCAGACAACCAGAACCAAACAACTCCCACAAACCTGCTGCTTCTTTCAAAACTGAACAGAAAAGTCAAAAGCTACATGTCAAATTATAACCTACAACCACCTTATAACTACCTCTGGCTCTGGTTTTGCTGAGTCACGCTATACAGCCATTGACTGTTTATATAATGAACAAACCCTCCACGCCGTCACCCGTAGGTTTCTGAAGAGCTGAACTGAAGCTCAATGGGCGGTTCCTACCACCACCATCTTTGCTGCGTCATGCGTCTCATCACTCCCAGGAAATTCAAAAATGGAGGTGAGAGCGGGGCTGTGAGGGAAGATGATTGACACCCATCAAACTCTGAGATAATGTAACTACTAACTGAGCTAACCGACGCTAATGGAGATTGGTGAGCGCTTTTAGCTAGAAAACCACAGTTGAGCAGGTTTGCCACCGAGGAGGCCTTCCCTGGAGCAAGCAGGAGGCTAGCCACTAGCGCTAGAGCTGATGGCTTATCTGCTACCTGTCAATCAAATGGACACACCCCTAATTATTCATAATCTCAAGATAATTTAAACGGATGAGTTACAAAAAAACTAACCTCAGGGTTGTCATGAGACCTATTAAAACTAAAATGCTCTTTTGTACCAGGCTGTAAACATGTTTATTTCTGCTGTGAAGTTGATATTTTTAACATGGAAGTCAACGGGAACTTGCTCCTTTCTGGATCCAGCCACTAGCGGATGAGAGGCGTTGGCTTCATTTTTGTCAGGTGGAGTTTGCCCCTTGGTTACAACACTCAGAGCCACATTACGCTCCTTAGAATCTCGTTTAGGCCCTCAGATTCATATTGGTACCACTTAGAGCCACGTTACTCAGATTCACATCATACTAGAGTGACATTGCACACTCAGTGTCATATAACGTCAGATAGATTTGTGTTACGCCACAGTGTCAGCACTCAGAATCAGTGGCGGCCGGTGAGTTTTTTTTTGGGTGGGGCGCTAACCACATATCACCACTAGGGGACGCCAAATTACCATTGATTCTTATGCATCAGCGTCACACAACTGACGGTCACAGTAGCGCTTCCGGCAACAAAGTTATTCAAAAAGTCATCTTTTTGACAAAAACGTTCTTAATATTCATCCATTCACCCATATATTACACAAACTGCACACACGCTTAAGGGGAGTAGGCTAATCTAATCAATAGAATCCACTTTCTACCAACACCCAATAAGCTGTAAAAAAACGTGAGGCCGTAAAATAGACGCTACACGTATCCAGAAAAACACACAGTGACACAACGCAAGATATTCACAGAAGCAGGCGTTTATATTAAAGCAAGAAGAATAGAAGTACCACTCTTAGTTCAAACCGTATGGAGCGGTGCTAGCCGCTAACGAGGCAGCATGCTAATTTCCTGAAGCCAAAAGCTAAAATGAGGCTTACCTGCAGGTTATGGCCATAATTCGTGTGGTGTAGTAAAAACAATCCACTCGGTTCGTGAAGTTCTACATCCTGAGCTGATCAGACTGTTTGCTGGCATTGTTTTGCTGGGAAAATATCCTTGTGTAACTTCTCCCTCTGTCCTGCGTTTGTTGCTTTATTTTAATGTCCGGCTGGTCGGGTCCAAGCTCTTTAAGGCCAAGTTTTTCCTGTTGTGTCCTCCTACTAAACGGATCGCTTTTCAAAGACGCAACTGTATTTGTTTTCTCCATAGTCGAGGTGTGCGCGGCAGCAGCTACAACAACAAACTGAACTAGCACGACGCGCTAGCCTGTGGAAAGTTTTCCCCTCAGGGCGGGGTGAACAACCTGACCAATCAGCGATCTCCTCCCCCTGGTCTGAGCAGAATTCACCCGGTGAGGCGGCGACGATCGCTAAAAGATGCGACCAACCGCTCTCCTATTCTTTCTCGTTGTGGACGGTTTGGGGACCCACTGCACATGCGCCAGTTAGCCCATATTAAGTCAATGGTAAAGATTGCTGCGCCCGCGAGAGGACACGTGACAAGTACGTCGACGATTCGGCCGTGTTAAAAGTAAAAAGAACATTATTAAACACAGATTACACACAGCACTTAGTCCATATGGTGTGTATAGATCGTTTAGTTTACTTTTTATGTTTTTTTAAATATATTTTGTGATTCCTATCTTCTTCTTCTCCTTCCTGTGAGTGGTGGGGCGGCGCCCTAGCGCCCCCTATGGACGAGCCGCCACTGCTCAGAATAGTGTTACCCCGGGAGAGTCATTTTTCCTGATTGTCTTTATTATTAGTAGTAACTTCCTCGCTGAAACTCTGAGACAAGCAGGTTTTATTAAATCCACTGATTCTGGACCAGCCTGAGTGAGTCGGCTCTTCATCCTAACAACTGATTCATAGAATAAAAGCATCAAATGAAGGCAGAACAGAACAAACAGAAGAGCGATGGAGAGAATAAGAAGGGATAAAAAAAATGAAATCAAAGGGAAACAAATGTCTGTGTTGAAATTAGCTTTCCAGGTTATCAGTGATTCATCTTAATCAAATCCTGTTTGTGCTTTTGTGTCGCACTGAGAGAACAGAGCCGTTTAACAGAAGTTCATTAAAG
Organism: Aphyosemion australe; assembly: GCA_006937985.1. Classification (NCBI taxonomy): domain Eukaryota; kingdom Metazoa; phylum Chordata; class Actinopteri; order Cyprinodontiformes; family Nothobranchiidae; genus Aphyosemion; species Aphyosemion australe. The sequence goes on from SSNS01000185.1 coordinate 548,181, forward strand.
TTTTTCTGTTGTCTGCTCAGTGAGAAAAACAGCTTTTAATAATCTCTTTGGAGCCAAATGAAAGAAGATAAATGAGGATCTTCTTGTTGCCATCAACTGACAATTTGCTGCAGCTCAGCTCTGATCACATGACCCAGGAGGCCCATCAGGTACTTCTAAATGTGCCCAAGCTGGCTCTAACATATCAGAGTTCTGGAAGACACACATCCTCTCTGGAAACCCTTTAAGGAAAATATCACTAAGAACAAAAAGAGGTGATAGCCAACCAGCTGTGGCTTCTAAAAACACTTTTCTTGAATTCCCGACAAAGAGCACATCTGTCTGCTAACCAAATAAATTATCGACACGCAGAAGGTGACCCTGATTAACCAGAGAGGGGTGGTTGGTTTTACATGCAGTAGCTAAAGTTAATGCTTATGTTTATGTATTTGGCATAAGCATGACGCAGCTGAACTGTTTGAGTTGATCACTAGTTCTCTTTATAGTAAACCATTTAACGAACAAAGAAAATGTAAATATCATATAGTCACTGAGCAAGATGCTAAACTTCTTATTTTTCTTTATGTTTTTGTTTTGAGATGCTTATCTGGCTTTAGGTTCAAATTCAGATTTGTAGGTTTTCACCTTTTTTGTATTTAAAATCCATTTCTTGTAATCGTTCATTTCAATAGCACTTTATTTGTATGAAGGACTGATCATACCAGAATCGACAGTAAACAAATAAACAAAGGAGGAAACGAACAAACAAAATTGAAAATGTATATGAATAATGAATATATGAGGAAATAAAACTCAAATAAATGAGGAATTCGATAACTAAATTTATGTGTTTACAAGGATTTGATTAAAGTTTTCATTATTTTGATAAGTTTGGAAATAAATAAATGTTTTTTTCACATTTATTTATTAATGCATTTTTATATATATATATATATATACTTTTCCTCACACCTTTGTCCCTTGTGTAGTAATGAGGCATTTTAACCACGGGCCAAAACCGTGATTTGTCTGCAGAATCAGTGTCAACCAATAAGCTCCTCAGAAATTCATACAAATAGCACCTGGTTCTCTCAGTCCCCATGCCTCACACCACATCGCCTCAGCACAGGGGTCGTAGGGCAGAATCTACAGTCGTCTTTCAAACTGTCTCTGCATGCAACTGGACACCGCTAGGACCAATCAAAGCAACGGACAGCGTGATGAATTCATCACTACGAAAATCCTTCAGTGGTGGAGTCTGCCATACACTGTCCTTTTTCAAAATAAAATACTTTTAAGTACCTCTATCTACTCATGTCTCAACTCTAACTCAAATCTAAATCATCCAAAGTTGATGCCAAAGACTTTTTAAACAAGCACTGTTCCTGAGCCGCCACCATCTTTGTAGCTCTGGTGCTAAGCCCGCCCAACTTCTCTCTACAAAAATAGAGCGCTGTGATTGGACAGACTTAAAATTGTTTGGGCCAATGGTAGACATTCTGAGGCTGCATAGCAAAATCTTTTGCTACTGGTTTGTCTTAATCAGGAAATTAATGATAAATTAAAAATTGAAGTAAACATTTTATATGATTAGTTTTTTGTTTGTTTTTTGAGGAATGGTTTACAAAAAAGATTCCTGCTAAAAGTTTAAGAAAAAAAATATTTTCAATACTTTATTGGCCTTTTTTGTCATTAATCTTGTTTCTACAAGCCAAAAAGCCACTTCTCTCCACAAGTGCAGTTACAAAAAAAACCTTGAAGTTAGAGAAGTTAGTATGAAAAAAATTAATCATACAAAACAAAATCACTATCAAAATTTACGTCTATCACTTGTTTTTGCTTAAGCATCAAATAAAAAGACAGAGTCTGCCAGAGCGACCTGCTGACTTTATTCACTGTGAAGAAATTACAACCAAACAGTCATTAAAACATGATTTACATTTAAAATAAACAAGTAGAGCTGGTTGGATATCAGCATTGATTGACAGCTCAATAAAAATGTGATGATGGCTTTTGATCGAAAACCAAAGCTGTTTTTTGGTATGAGACCACCACATGCACACGCATACACACATCTGAGGACAACAGGACAAATACCCATTAATACAAAAACAATCAGATATAAATACAATATTTATATTCTGTATGGTACAAAAACAGGTCGCCACGGTGACAGGCAGGAGTGTGTTTTTAACCACAGTGACGTAGAAATATTCAGTTAGCTACAAGTTTTGGCAAAAATCACAAATCCCACAAGGAAACATTGGGTGGGGCTAGAGTGCTGGGGGGTGGGACAGTGGGAGGGGCTAAGATCGAGACGTAACAAGAAGACGGACTTCACGGTAGCGTATCAGATGCAGGAATTGTTTTTACAGTGCAAGCAATAAAACAGACAGACAGGGGTGGAGCTGAAGTAAAAAGGGGGGTGGGGTTATATGGAAGTAAAGATCATCTTTAATTTTTCTTTCATCAGGTCTTTTTACACTGTTTTCACAAGTGCTTGTGCTCGAGTTAATTAAAGGCCTCAAATGATGCAGGGTCAATGCAGAAACGTGCTCAGGTTTAATGTTGCAGACAAACTATTTCTGGATTCACTTTGACAGAAATAGGGGATGTCTCAGTGTGAGACACAGTCAAACCAAAACACTTTGTTTTTTTTATGATGGGTTAAAATAAACTAGTTTTGCTTTAGTTTCTGTATTCAGTGTGCAGACAGGAATGTTTCTGTAATCAGTTGATGCTTCATTCAATGAGATTTCCACCAGGAAACATTTGTTCATGCAAACCCAAGGTAACTTTGACTTTCTTCTTTCTTTCCAACAAATCTAAATGTGTTATTTTGCATTTCACCTTCTGCCTAAAATTTCCCTAAAATAATACATTTTATCCATCATTGTTTCTGAACCATAATAATAAGATTCAAATGGAAACTTTATTTCTTAATTCTACAAGATTTAAACATTTAATTTTTTTTTAACATTCTTGTACAGATCCACTTTTTTGAGAGGAAAGTTTACTTCTTCCTGTTCTGATTGAAACAAAGTTTCAAATTAAATGTTACTGCTAAACAGAAGAATAACTAAATCTTGTAATGTGGATGAATTTATTGTTTTCTCCTTTTTGCTTTAAAAAAAAAACTCGTAACAGGAATTGTAGTTTTTGCTCCCCCCTCAATGAGCTTCACCTGATCTCGGATGTTTCTGCAGAAAGTAAGAAACTGTCCCAGATGAACGTGCCTGATCCCATCTGCAGGTGGATCACTGACTTCCTAAAAGACAGGAAACAGCCATTGAGGCTGGGGAAGAATATCTTGGACCTGTGGACCATCAGCACCGGTTCCCCTCAGGGCTGTGTTCTCTCCCCTCTGCTCTTCTCCCTGTACACCAACAGCTGCACCTCCAACCACGAGTCTGTCAAGCTAATCAAGTTTGCAGACGACACCACGTCATCTGACTCATCTCTGATGGGGATGAGTCTTCCTACAGAATGGAAGTGGAACGGCTGGTGTCCTGGTGCAGCCACAACAACCTGGTGCTAAACGCTCAGAAGACAGCAGAGGTTGTTTAGGTTTATGTTGTTTTAGGAAGCACACAGCCCCCCTCCCACCCATAACCCTGTCTGACACTCCCATCTCGATGGTGGACTCATACCGCTTTCTAGGCACCACCATCACCCAAGACCTCAAGTGGGAGCCCACCATCACCTCAGTCATAAAAAAGGCTCAGCAGAGGATGTACTTCCTGAGGCAGCTGAAGAAATTCAACCTGCCAGTACAGTCGATGAGGCAGTTCTACACCGCAGTCGAGTCCATCCTCACCTCTTCAATCACCGTGTGGTACGCTGGAACTACCAGCAGAAACAAGAAGAGACTGCAGCGTGTGCTCTGCTGAGAAGGTCGTTAGCTGCAAACTTCCCTCTATACAGGACCTGTACACCTCCAGGACATTTGGACGTGCAGGTCTGATCACAGCTGACCCGTTTCATCCTGGACACTGTCTCTTTGACTCGCTCCAATCTGGCAGGAGGTTCTGATCCATTCGGACCAGAACCTCTCACCACAAGAACAGTTTCTTCCCCTCTGCAGTTGGACTCATGAACGACAATTCTGGGACTGCCCACTCTAGTCACGTTGTTCCAGTCACCTGACCCTATGTTGTGTTTGCACCTGAACTGTTACAATCTGATCCATACCTACACTGTCTTGCATATATTAGCCGTTTCTCTAATTATTGCCTCCCTATATTATTATTTTATTGTGCTTATTTCTTATTTTTGCTTATCTCTTATTTTTTTGCACCAAGTACCAGCAATTACCTAATGTTGTGATTTATCACACAAATGGCAATAAAAGCCTGGATTCTGAAGTTATGACATCCCTGTCCTCGATCATGGTGGTGACAAATCATTTTTTCATGTCCTGTACAAACACATTTCCCATCATTTGTGGCTTTTAATGTTTGTAATTTCCAGATTCTTTTTTTGTTGGCAAATCGTCACATGTAGCGGAAGTGATGCACATTCCTTGAGTGACATCATAGTTTTTCATCAGATGTGAAATTAAATAACAAACTTTACAAAGAGCTGATAGCACCTGCAGAAGACAGCTGCCCAGAAAGTCTCTTTTCTTTACAGATGGACATTTGTCCAATCACACTGTCTGACTATTCAGCTGCTACCTGAGGCCCCGCCTCCAGAAGCCACAGGCTCCTCCCCCATGAGGTGATTGGTGCTCAAGGCTGAGGGGGAGAGGAGAGACGTGAAGATAGAGGAAGGAGATTATCTACATGGGAGGAACGACGAGGCCAGACATGGCTGCATGGAAAAAGAACAAGAAAAGATATTTAATTTCTTCATCAGAATATAAAGAAAAACTATTACTTTGAATTTTAAATAAGTTCTGACACATTTCAACAAAAGTTGCTCAAAATGAAGCTGAAACATCTGGAGGAACTCAAGATAATAAAAAGTCTGGCCAAACATCTGGATTCACAGCTCATACAGAGGTCATCCAGCTGTGTAGATTTGACACAAAAGTTGTTAAAGCTGCAATGGCAAATTTGGAAAACAAATTAACTTAAAACATTTTTTTCATGCCTCTTAACAATGTTCTCACATAGTATAGCTATAAATATATTGTGGAGATTAAAATAAAATGAAAAAAATGAATAGTGGTTTTCTCGCATTTGTCTCAAAACCTCAGCCAATAACACGTTTCAGACCAAAAGCAACTATTGGACCATCCGGGTGTTGGTCTCACCAAACTGCAGCACTTCTACCACCCAACCACCCAAAATACCTACTTACGAACCTGTCTAACTCAAACCAAACACACACCTCACACTCTCCAAATACAAGTGCACACTAAAAATATCTAGTGTGAGGTGGGGAAGAAAAGAAGGGGGATCCGAGGCACGCCAAATAACGTGCATCTTTTATTGAACAAGGATAAGCCAACGCGTTTCGGTCGCGTGCGACCTTCTTCAGGGCATACTTTTTTTTTTCCTCACCTCACATTGGATGGTTCACACGATCTTGAAGAGCACCCGTATATGTCTCTAAACATTTTTTTCCCACAGACGTGCTCATCCCTTGTCTTTTTCACACACTAAATATACTTGAAATGCACACCAAACACAAACAAAACATGAACACATTAAATACACATCAGATGCACTCAAATACATACCAAACACATCATATACACACCAAGGCAAATTAAATTACAACCACAAGCACAAAAATGCATAATAAAAGCATTCCAAATACAGAACAAACACTCTTTAAATACACACCTAATACTCACCACACACATTAAATACACACAAAACAATTCAAAAACATACCGCACATGATAAATATGAACAAACCACACTCCAAATACACACCAAAGACATTCCAAACACATCCACACACCAAAGACACATCACACAGACACCAAACACAATTAATACAATCCAAATACACATAAAACCTTTTTGAAATCTAGCTTCTTGCTTTATTTCAGGCAGCTTACTTCCTGTTTAATCATCACTAGCAGCCCTGCTTTGTATCATTAACATCCCTTTTTTTGTATTTAAACTCTGCCCCGTGCCGATGTCAGTCACCTGTTTGTATTGTCCTCACTGTCCTACGTTCCAACGCTTAGCTATGACTAAATGAGTGAAATTGACTCTTTTTGGATTTGCCTTTGCCTTGTTTCAGACTTGTTCACCCGTTTTTTGGATTACTGTGTTTGACCTCGGACTGGATTAAAGGACTTTGATTTTACAGCCTACTGCTTCTTAGTTCTGCTTTTGAGTCCTCTCTTCCTGAACCACAACTAACACAAACGCTCTGCATATACACACTAACTACACACCAAAGACAAGCCAAAAATACACAAAACACACACTAATCATACACTAATCACACAAATCAAACACACTCCTCTAACCCACATTAAACAGACATTAAATACACACCAAAGTCACACACACATCTAATACACACGGAACACACTCTCTGTGGCCTGTATGAAGGCTGAGAGCAGCATGAATATTTAACACTCGACAAACCACTCTGTCAGAAACACTGACATCACACACGGTGACTGAACGATGTGTATGTGTTAGCATTTTGTGTGTGTGTGTGTGTGTGTGTGTGTGTGTGTGTGTGTGTGTGTGTGTGTGTGTGTGTGTGTGTGTTAGAGGATGTATCTGTGTGTATGAGTGAATAAAACATGGCTCAGCCTGTCACTCGCTTGCAGTGCTAACAGAACTCTGGTTTCCCTCCGACTGGAAACAACAAAAACAATAAAGACTGTCTGATTCACATTTGAATTTTTTTTTTGCAGATTTTCATTCAAACATTTATTGTTTAGTTGATTTTTAATAAATTATTCTACTCCTCTCTGTGGCATGTATTGAATGAACAAAAAATACATTGAAAAACACATTTAATAAAAAATCTGATTTATTATTTAGTATCTAATTATTTGTTATAATAGAAGTGAAATAAGACTGAAATAATTTAACTAAAGGTGCAGAAAGAAGATTCCAGCTTCTGAGAGTTTCTAACTCGTTCATGCTTTCAGACAAATTGCCAGGACATTTCATTATGCTAAGATTTTATTTCACATTAAAGTTGGGGTATGTAGTTAAAAAAATTATAAGTAACTTGAAAATGCATAACTCAGTCACTGCCATTGACGACTATAGTCGTCTTTTCACATCCAACCACTCGCCAGGGTGTTAGCCAGAAACTGGGAAAGTGAGTGTCCTTCAAGAAAGGTTGGCCGTCCACTTCCGGGGGGGTGGGGGATAATCAGTTTTTCATAGCAATTGTGTCATAATGCTCCTAAAAAGTATAGGATTGTTTCACTTTCAAAACTTATTTAATAATACAAAAACCTTTCAAGTACTTATGTTATGATTATTTTTCCAAACAATGCAACACAAAAATTCTCATAAAATGAATAAAGCTGAAGATATTTTCAATAAAATACAAGCTAAATGTGATGAAAACACAAAATTCTAAATAGTCTGAACTGAAGTGAAAAATGTAAAAACAGAAAAAACATTTCTTCCTGCTTTCCTGAATTTAATCATTTTTATGGTTTTCTTTTTTTTTTTTTTGCTCATAAGTTACGTTTTCTTCACTAGTGAGCAGGCTAATTGCAGGTAAAATTATGCTGAGCTGCGTTTTCTGTTGACAATATTAAAATAAGGTTGGAGATTTGTCTTTCGCTGCCTCTTCATCGGCTGATGATGTCACGGCTGCGCGCATAGCGGAGCGAACGAGGGCTGGGTCAGACTCGTGTTTTATTACTGAGCTGAGCCCTGTTGTGGCTTATTATTATTAAAATGGGACAATCAGCTGAAACAGTTCAGGTAAATTTGTTGAAACTAAATCACAGGAGATGTCCAGAGAGTTTGAAGACGTGTTCATCATGTGTTAATAAACTAAAGGCATTTAAGGTCATTTGCGTTAACGAGTTATAACCGCAGATGACTGTCGCCCAGAATATTTTACTGAGGATGTTTTGAGCTCAACACCAAGCTCCAGAAACCAAAACCAGGTCTGTAATCGACGTTACCCGTCTTTAGAAGCGCGTCTCCATCACCGCTGCAGCTGCGCCGCTGAGATCAAAGACAGAAACAGGGATTCCGTGCTGGGGAAACCCTGCAATGAATCTGCGCTTTTCCAGTAGTACAGACTTGACATTTGTCGAATTATTTGTGCAATAATCAGTTTTTATATTATTTGCACAAAATGTCAATTATTGATAGACATTACAGAAAACGGGGACGGCTTGCATAGAGTCGTCTCTCATTTTTCAGGCCGTCATTTTTGACGTTAGGCTGTCCTAATGACGGCGGGATGGCTCGCTGGCTAACACTATGCCGCTTGCTGCCATTGACGACTTTAGTCGTCATTTCCAATTTTTTACGGGGCGGGCGTCGGAACGAGCCCCCGCACCGTGAGAACAAACATCACGTGTCTAAAGTGGATCTTTATCCATGTATGACACACATCACGTGATCAGGAAGCGGAAAATCAATGGATTAGGAGTTTGTTTTGGGACACTGCTGTGAAAAAAACGATGCGCAGAACCGGAAATGCTTCTGCAGCAGCGCTTGGGCACCAGATTGTGAAAGAACGGATAACGCTAGAAATATGGCGATTCTTCCTGATGTAAGAAGTGAGTCTACTCTTTCTTTTGGTAGTTTTGGCGTTTACATGATCATAGAGTACAATGTTCTGTGACTCTTCAAAAAACAGTAAAAACGCTCAAAAACGCTGGCAGTTAATGAGTTAAAATTGACTAACCCTGTTCTATGGTATGAAGTCGGTAATCTTTCAGAATGTATACTTATCTTCCCTCTTCAGTCCCTCCCCTAGCCTCTACAGCAAAACAAATAATTTAAATGGGCCTAGAGTGTGGAGAAATACTGTAGAGTTGCATTTCCACAAGAGGGCGCTGTCAATTAATGGGTGACATGCCTCTGTCATCTTAGCACACCAACGAAGAAGAAGCCAGAGGTATGCGATGGAGCAACGAAAACAAGTACTGAAGTCACCAATTCCTCGACTGCCTTCTACTTCTCAAATAAAATTTAAACCATTTTAAAGTCCTGCAAAACTCGCTGTGAGATGTTTACGTAAAATTTATATTGGAGACGCTAATAAAAGATGGAGCGAGCTTCATAATCCACAAGGGCTCAAAACTGATGAAGAGTTGACAAAGTTTCTTTTGGACAGGTACATATTAAGTAATTTATTGCGTTTAAGAGAATTGTAACCAAAAGGTTATTTAAATGAGTGGAACACTTGATTAATCAATACATTTGCAGTGGTCTCTAGTAGGGATGAATGCCTTGTAAGTCATACTCTGGGAAAGAAAAACACCGGAGTGTGGAGGAAGTCAGGGATGACACGTGAGTAGGTCTGATCACACCTTTTAATCACTCCAACTGATCAGTACTACAGAACAACACGCAAGATGTGTGCATACAACTCACACATCACATCCTGTTCGCATCCTCTTTTCTGGGTGTGAGTGGAGCCTCCTGGTGGCCCTGGTGGTCTGCCACAGGAGCACCATTTCTTGGACCTAAAAGTTGCCCACATCAAAGCTGAGCTTCAGACAGCAGGTTTTGGAGTCTTATTTCCTGATACTTGGACATCTTGCCTCAGATTGGATAACAGCAACGCGACTCTACCACCGACTTGCAACATGGATGTTTAATTTCCACAAATAACACAAGGCTGGAGGAGCTGCTGTGTGGTGGAATTGCTAATGCTAATGGTTACCTTAGTCCATTGCTGATTCCCGAACTTTAAAACAACAGCCTTCCCCGACGTAAGTCAAGATGGGTGAGTCCATGAATGCCTTTTCACTGTGAGATCTGTGAGGTTTTTCAAATCCTAGAGTTTCACCGTTTATTTTCTATAGTCTCTTTCATAAAACAATGCTGCCAATTTTGTCACAACGCTGAGGACATAACTTGATTTTTATTGCGACTGAAGCTGCGCTCCTTAAGTTTTTCACAAGCCGCTCCTAAAGGTTTCTGTCCTCCACAAACCCTGTACAGCCTATGATGGTCTGAGCTCCAGCTCTCACGGAGGGAAGCTCCCAGAGCTCTGCATCGCTCCAGTTCATCATCTCAGCTGATTCTGTTAGCAAAAGTGAAACTTATGCCCATGTTTACTTTCATTTTCAATATAGATGCCAGCCGGCTTGGCGGTAATTCATCACGTGATCATGACACCACCCTCTGTTGCACTAAGGCGTAATATGCGTTCACAAGACAGGCGCTGCGGCAATTTTACTACCAAGCTTGGCGGAATGAATGCCGCAAAATTCCCACGACATGCTGCCATGGCGCTTTCATAAGACACACTGTGGTGGCAGTATTACGCTGATTTTCTGGCATAGTGTGTCTTATAAAAAGGGCTTATCAGAAGCTAACGCAGGAGATCGGTGTAGGAGACTATTTTCATGTTCAGCCTGCATGTTAAACTGAGTGACTGATTATAAGTCAGTCAAACACACCTTTAAACAAACAAAAACAAATATTGCAGATAATTGTTGCATGCTGCGTTTACCATAGGCTTATCTTTTGAGTGTTCATTCTGTGTCTTTCTAATTATTATCACTTTTTCTTTCTTTTACACAATCAGGATTTGTTTTTACCTTCTTTTTTCTGCTGACGTTTCGATCGCAACTGCGATCATCCTCAGAGCAACAACGCGGTTGGCGACGTCACTTCCTTCTCCCCTACCATAGGCTAATATGACACTAGCTTGAATGCTAACCCGACTTGCATTAAATTACTAACTGTGGAAGAAGGTCATAAGGGCAGGAAGGAGTGTAGGAGATGTGGTTTCACCTTGCAGCCCATTGGCATTGTTGGCGGAACAGTTTGGTGGAGGAGAAGCTGATGGCCGAACGACAGGAGCAAAGGCGCTCTTCTGTTTAACAGCAGCCGAGAAGGAGAACACTCCATGAGATGAGTTACAGTTTGACACAGCCATGGTGGGACTGGAGGGAACAACTGCAATGTAGAGACACCAACCAGTTAAAGTGAACTGGTGGGAAACACAAAGTGCTAAAGAAACATTGTAGATAAGAACTAAACAATCGCCCACAGCATGCTGCAGTTGAAGTGGTTCCAGGTGAATTTACCTTGATACTTACTGCCGTAGGGCGAGTTGGCCGACGAGCCGTTGAGGAAACCAGGTGATGTTGTCACCCCGAGGTTCGGCATGCCAGCATTGCCATAACCATTCATGCTGTTGCTGACCGTGTTGCCATAGTTGCTCTGTTGGGGGGTGGAGCTTGGTACATATCCCCGGGGTGACACACTGCTGGTGTTGCGACTGTAACCAACTACAAAAAGGAAAGATCACAGAATCAATAACAGCTCAAAAGACCTCCATCAGGACCTGAACGTGTGGTTTCTGCAGGGTTGGCTGACTCACTCTGGACCAGAAACTACTGAACTACCACTCTTATAAACCAATGATTATGTTTATTTAAGGTTTTAGATTTCTCATCAGTAAGACTCTACATATTATTAACCTGCTGATCATGTGACCAACCTACACAACTGTATAGAGTTTAGGTTAGAGCTCCATTAAACAGAGGATCAGTTAGTCGGGGCTTATTTAACACCTGAGCTCTGGTATTCAACAGATATTAGGTATAAATGTAAAGACAAACAGGAAGTAGATCAAACAAAAATTACTCTACCACTCCTATTTCAGGAAAGGGACCTGGTCTACTGTCTACTGGGTAAATGTTTACCATAATTCAGGATATATACATCAGTCTCAGTGAAAACCCCTTTTGCCCCAGAATATAAACCTAGGCTACTCAGTGAACACTTGTGAAAAATAGATCCAATCACCTTTGCTTATTGAATTAAGACCTGGGCAGGTGTTTGGAGCCTGCTAGATGTCAGAAACTTTAGTTGATTCCAGATCTCAGATCAGGGTTGGGTGACTAAAAAATTCATTTCTAAAAGATCAGGGAGATTATTTAGAGGCCTGCTTATAACTGTAATTTGGTGATGTTTTTCCATGTTCATGTGAACTCGTTTTTTTTTTAGAAAATATAAAGGGATATAAAACTGAATTCAGCATTTCTTTCTTCTCAGGTAAGCAGAGGCCAATTTTCTTCTGAGTTTCTGTATTAACACGGTTTAGGTTTTTCACCTCGTACCTTGCGTGGTCTCAGAGACATTAACGGCCAGCTGACCGCTGAAGGAGTTCACTCCCATCATGCCGTGCGAGGCTGTGTTGCCTAGTGATGGGATTTGGTTGTGGTTCCTGGGAACGCTGTAGAGAGCTTCAGCAATGTCTGCCGCTCGCTTCAGAATGATTTCCTGCAGAAACAAATAAAACAGGACAATCTATTAAATAAGCTGCTCTGTTCATCAGTGATAAATAAATAATTAACTGTAACAATTGATTAATGAATCAGTACAACTGTCCAAGCCAAATCTGAGAAAAATGTGAATAACTTGAAAAATGTTTTAATAGGATTTCTCATTTGATCAAACTGAAGAAAGAGCAACAACCAAATGAAGCAACTCTGCAACTGTTCAGACAAAACTACTTTGTACCTATTGTAGGAGCTAATATTGTTTTGATTCAGATTATAATTTGGTTTAAATTTGTTACAATTTATTGCACTGTGGCTTATATTCTTCTTAACAACTGGTGGCATTGTGGAGCCTATATAGGTGTAATGGTGGCAATGCACTACCGTTTTTGGCTGACAGGAAGTCACACGGTTTTTATCGCTTCATTGGTCTTCAACATATATCAAATATGCCGTTATATTGTCACCTAATTCAAAATTCTTGAGAGGAAAGAAAACGCCACTGTGGACCTTGTAATACTAATCCTCAAGTTCAACATCTTCAATAAATGAAACCCAAAGGCACCCTTTTGCTTGGACAGTTGTTGAAGCGAGTCATTGCCTCTATCCACACCCAAGAGTGACTAAACGTACACCTATTATTTTAATGATGCTGAAAAGGTTTCATTTCCTCCAGGTGAAACTGTCACATAGCAGTTAGTTTACAATTTCAAACTTACAGATAAATACACCTGACTATCATCAGAAAAGTTGGAACAGATGATTATACGAAACGCAAAAAATGTAAATATGGTGCAAAAGTCCATTTATGCCAGTAATTCAGCTTAGACTGAGAGACCATCTAAAGGCTCAGGAAGCCTTTGCAGGTGTTCTGGATTCATTAGCTGATTAGAGTGTGACACTTTGAGTCTAGAATATTGAACCTTTTCACAATATTCTAATTGTCTGAGATTTTGAATGTGGGGTTTTCATCAGCTGTAAGCCATGATCATCACGATTATAACAAGTAAAGGCTGAAATATCGGATATTGCATGGAATGAGTCAATCTCATATATTAGTTTCACCTTTTAAGTCGAATTACTGATTGAAATGAACTTTTGCATTTTGATTTTCTAATTTTTCAAGTTTCACTCATACCTCCCCACAACAGAGCCAAAAGATATTGGACACAAAATAACGAAAATGAGAAGTTCTACAGAAGTTCTTCTGGTGTCTGTAAACATCTGACGTCTCCTCTGATAATGTTTTGTTTGTTGACCACTACAGTTTGAAACCAGCCTGCAGGAGGCACTCTGACTTTCATCCAGCAGGAGTAATCCTGAAAGTAGCTCTCAGGCAAGTGACGAGTCAGCTTAAAAATATACGTTCAGTGTGTTTTATGTCGGGTTGAACACACATGATGTGAAATCATGGGATATTCAAGAGCACACAGAGAAAAATTACAAAGAAACACATTGGTAGCCGTTATTGTGGTTACAGTTATATTCGTTTGCAGCCTCTGTTCGCTGTTCAAGGTTATGCGTTCATTTTTCACTCACCTGTGTGTGTGTGTGTGTGTGCGTGTGCGTGTGCGTGTGCGTGTGCGTGTGCGTGTGTGTGTGTGTGATTAACTTGTGGGCTGAGAAGCGTGTCGAAGCGAGTGCTGGTTGTGGAGGTTGGAGGGAATATAAAGAGCACCCCTCCTCCATCAGAGGTTTGTCCTGCTCACTGAGCTTCACGGGATGTTTGGAGTTCTTTACAAGAAGCTAACAGAGATATTTAAGTCCACAGGATTTGAGAACTCAAGCTTTTAATGCCTGAGATGAGTCAAACTTCATAAAGATAAAGCTGTAAAATGGTTTTCCGCACAGTGAAAACCACAATCTTTCTTCAGTTCTGAGTTGTAAATAATGACAGAATCTGTTTCATTTATTTATTCAAGTAATATTTCACTGTAAAAATTAAACAAATACAATGCTTTAGTCAAAACCATCTTGATTTAATGGTCAAAGTGTTTTCTAGATTTTAATGAACTGTTATTTGGACCTTTAGTTTTTAATTTTATCAATTATCCAGCAAAGCTGTTGCAGAGGGCTTCTCTATATTTCTGACTTCTACATTATGAGACCAAACTAATCATTAAGCAGTGAAGAGGGTTTTTGTGCTCATCTCTCTCTTCACTAGCCTGGCCAGTCATGCCAATGGGCCTGGGAACGCTCCCATTCAAAAACCCCACCCACTGATTCTAACCCTAACCCCCCACTCACCCACCCAATAAAGGATGACACTTGAGTGATGAAGTTTTGGGATTATGATGACCCTCAATTTCACTGTAAGAGCTTGTGCCTCTAGCAAAGGGGCGGCTAATAACACATTCCATATTAAGAACTCCGTCAAAGCCTTTTCTAGCTTGCACTAACCGTTAAAACAGGAAATAGCCCCTTCAAAATAAAAGCATTTCATTCAAACAGGAAGTTGATCAAAACAGATTATAAATAAAGGTGATTTGTGCCAAAATAAAACACAAGCAAATGTAGAAGTATGTTTAAGGTTAGAAGAATCAACAGAAGGTCACACCAAAGCCAGCCTGAACAGGTGAGTTCTTCTCAGCTGCTCTTTAAAGGAGACCACTGAGTCCACTGATCTCAGGCTCAGGGGGAGAGAGTTCCAGAGTCTGGGGGCCACAGCAGCAAATGATCTGTCACCTTTGGTCTTTAGCCTGGTGCGCTGCACAACCAGTAGGCTTCGATCACTGGACCTCAGGGACCTGCTGGGGGTGTAGGGACTGATAAGATCACCAATGTATGATGGTGCTTGTCCATGTAAGGCCCTAAAAACCAGAACCAGGATCTTGAAATGAATTCTGAAGTTAACCAGCAGCCAGTGAAGCTGGAAGAGAAGCGGGGTGATGTGGGTGTGTTTGGAGGACTTGGTCAGCAGCCTAGCACAGGCATTCTGGACCACCTGTAGACGGTTCAGGGAGGTTTTGCTCAGACAAATGAAAAGTGAGTTGCAGTAGTCTAAGCATGAGGAGATTAAGGTGTGGATTACAATCTCAAGTTCAGAGTGGGACAGAATGGGACTCAGCTTAGCAATGTTACTGAGATGGAAGAAGGAAGAGTGGACAAGAGAACTGACATGAGAATCCAGGGTGAGAGCTAAGTCAAAGGTCACACCAAGATTCCTGACAAGAGGGTTTGGTTCAAAGTGTCACACTCTAATCAGCTAATTAATCCAAAACACCTGCAAAAGAGTTTCTGAGCCTTTAGATGGTCTTTCAGTCTAAGTTGAATTACTGAAATAAACGAACTTTTGCAAGATATTCTGATTTTTCGAGTTTCACCTGTATGTGGAGGGGCAGCGGCTCTTCTCCAAATTTCCCAGCCCTTTACCCAATAAAAGCAAATATTTTTGCCTGCTTGTATTTGCAATCTTGTTCTTTCAGTCATTCTTTCAGGAAAACACTGCAGACGCTTCCCCGATCTGTCAGTCAAACAAAATTTTTAAGATACTTAACCCTACTCCACTTGAGGTAGGACTTCTGCCCCTGACCCGTAGTTGGCAATCCACCCTTTTTCTGTTGAAAACCATGGCCTTGGATTTGGAGGTGCAGATCCTCATCCCAGCTGCTGCACACTCAGTTGGAAACCACCATAGCAAGAGTTGGAGGTTAAATTGTGATAGAGCTAAGAGGAATACATCATCTGCAAAAAGCAGAGACAAGATCCTTCTGCCACCAAACTCAACATCCTCCACCCCACGGCTGTCCATAAATGTAATAAACAGAACCGGTGACAAAGGGAGCCTCACCCTCACCAGGAACAAGTCTGACTTTTGTCAGCAATGCGGACCAGACTCATACTCTCTTGGTGCAGGGACTGAATGGCCCTTAACTGGAGGTCATCCAATCCATACTCACTGAGTGTCCCCCACAGGGCAAAACATGTGGACCAGTTGGGCAAACACCCATGCCTCCTCCAGTACCATAACAAGGGTAAAGAACTAGTTCACAGTTCCATGGTTAGTAAAAAACCATAACGCTCCTCCTTTGTAGGAGATTCAACTATCGGTCGGACTCTTCTCGCCAGTACCCTGGAGTACACATTTGCATGGAAGCAGTGATCCCCTATAGTTGGAATACACCCTATGGTACCTTTTCTTTAAAGTAGGGCATCACACAACCCCAATATGTCACTCCACAACCACTAGCTCCGATGTCCACTCAGTGTTGCAGAGGCATCAACCAAGAAAATCCTACAACATCCATAGCCTTGAGATTCTCAGGATGGACCTTGGAAACCCATGGAGCTCCATCACTGCAAAGATGTCTGACTACCTGTGCAACTTCTTCTCCTCAGAATGACCAATCTAGGTCCCCCAGTTCTGGTTCCTCACTAGAATACGTGACAGTTGGATTGAGGAGCTCCTCAAAGTATTCCCTCCACCACACAACAATGTCTCCAGTTGACTTCAGCATGGGAGAATGAATGTTATTTTTCCTTCAAATGTCTTTTTGTCAATATTTTTGTTGACAGTGTGTAGTTATGTGTCTTCTGGAACAAATCTCAAATTTTATATCTCCAACTTTTCTGGCTTCTGGGCTGATGAAGTTTAATGAGAAATGAAACTGATCATCTGATGTTTCTTTCTAATGCTCCTTTTCTTAATCGGCGTGGGGGTCAGCCCAGGAGTGTTGACATGTGTGCAGGTTACCTGGTTGTTGTGAGGCATCCCATAGAGCGCCTCCACCAGGTCAGCTGCTCGCTTCAGCAGCACCTCCTGAAACACAGAACAAAGAGGAAGGTTGAAAACTGTGACCTGATCTCTGATCCACAAGAGACACCATGAGACATCTGAATTGATTTCATGTGTGTGATGAAGGTCAGTCTTCATCAGGTCACACGACTCAACTTTGTTGTTTATTACTGCTAGTTTTATTCAAGTGTTGTTGACCTGACAGCGTTAAACCCTGTTTACACTAATCAGAGCTTCGTTACACCTCACAGCGTGCAATACCACACACACACACACACACACACACACACACACACACACACACACACACACACACACACACACACACACACACACACACACACACACACACACACACACAGGAACACACACTCAGTCAGACTGAGCCTTGTTAAAACTGATCCACTTCACTTCAACAAGCAGTTTGAGAGTTAAAATGCTGCCAAACAAACAGATCAAGGGAGTGTGTGTCACTATGTGAGTTACTGTGTGTGTCACTGTGTGTGTTACTGTGTGTGTTAGTGTGTGTGTTACTGTGTGTGTTAGTGTGTGTGTTAGTGTGTGTAATCAGCCGGTGGCAGAACAATGCTTCATTTAGTCTTTATCTTAATTAAACACTCTCTCAGTTAATCTGCTGCTTTTCATTACAAACTTCTTCAAGAGGCTTTTCAATTAACCCCGCCCCCTTCATCCATCCATCCTTCCTTCCATCCATCCATGTTCAAATTTTCTCTCTTCAGTCATCTTTTCTTTCATTTTTTGTGTTCAAACTAATGCTACATTTTTCACTTATCTATTTCTTATTTGTCTTTTTTATTTTACCTTCATCTTGTTTGTTTTTCAGATTGCGTTCTTGCATTCTTCTTTCTTCCTTCTCTTCACCTGCTTTTCTTTGTCTCTTTAGTGTCCTCCCTCTTTCTTTTTGAGTTCATGACACTTTTGTCTTCTCATTTATGTCTTCTCTTTATTCTGAGTATTTTCCTTTTTCTTTCTTTTGTTGACTTTTGTGTTATTTACTTTACTTAATTTTTATTCTGTTTTCCTGTTATTTATTTTTTTCCCCCTCTCTTTCTCCCCATTTACCAGGTCACAAATCATTTTCTGGGATCACAAAAATGGCAAGAAGGTGATTTATTACCAGTTTAACTCAGTCTGACTGTCAGATTAGTGTGTGTGTGTGTGTGTGTGTGTGTGTGTGTGTGTGTGTGTGTGTGTGTGTGTGTGTGTGTATGTGTGTGTGTGTGTGTGTGTACCATAGACTGAGAAGGAAGTCGTTTCCTGTGAAGTAGCTCTCAGCCTCCGATTGTTTATGCAGAGAGATGTTTGAGTGTTGCAGCGAATTACAAATTTATGCACACACACACTGTGCTTATAGAGACAAATGAAAACCTTATAATTATGAGTGTTTCATTGTTATGCAGCAAGAAGACTAGCAGCCTTCTCTCTCTCTCTCTCTCTCTCTCTCTCTCTCTCTCTCTCTCTCTCTCTCTCTCTCTCTCTCTCTCTCTCTCTCTCTCTCTCTCTCTCTCTCTCTCTCTCTCTCTCTCTCTGCCACACAAACACACACGTGCCCACACACACATATTAGCCAGGTTTCCACAGCAATCGAGCTTGAGGTTGGGATGTCATCACTGAGGAGAAAGCCAATTACTCTGCCCCCCACCCATTGACACACACACACACACACACACACACACACACACACACACACACACACACACACACGCACACACACACACAGTGACCTGACGACTTCAGTATTTAAGGCTCAGCAGCAGGAACTAAATGTTAATAAACACAACATAAGGACTAATTAGAATACGATAAAAAGGTAATGAAACACTAAATGTCTGTGTGATGATAACATGTGGAGCAACCCCCCCCCCCCCACACACACACACACACACACACCTGTACTATAAACAGATGCATAAAGGATTTTGGGGCTGTTGGTTAAAAAATCTGACTATAACCTGATGCCTGATCCACTCATGGTCTACATATGTGAACAAAAACATAGAAACCGAAGGTTTTGCAGCTTCTCTACATTATAAATTGAGTCTGATAGTCTGTTAGAGCCCGTGGATATGACATGAAGGCTCCTATTGGCTCAGTGGGCTGTCAGTGAAATGGTATGGATGTTGTTTCAATGGTTAGATTGATGGATTTTAGATTTCTGAAGTTTGAGCTGGGTCCAGAAAATGGACCAGGACCTTTTTAATCTTTGCAGTCCACCTTTGTTACTCTTAAGATGGACACGGCAGAGAGGAGAAGAGGATAAATTCAATATTTACTCTAGTTCCTGATGTTCAGATGAAGGACGGGAAAGAAGCAGAAACAGCAACATCACAGATGTTAGTTTTTATATAAATCAGATAAGACGGCAACTGATAATCATGTGTGTGTGCCAATCTCCTTTCTTGCCACATGGCTGCACTCGCTGATTACCTGATTTGACTGTTTCAATCACCCTGTTTGCCAATGGACTTTACTTACACACACACACACACAAACACACACGCATGCACGCACCCACACACACATTTGTTTCCTCAATTTCCTTTATGTGTTTGTCCTGCTGATGCGTGTGACTGATGTTTAACGATGATGAATCAGTTTGTTTCTATAAAAATATCGACAGTTAAAGTGAGATCAACTTCAGCGTTAAAACATTCCAGCTTGATGCTGAAGCAAGTGGAAGCCCGGTGTTCAGACACCACCTGTACACCAGATCTGTTACTCCTCTGATTTTTGACAGAATGTGTCAATTCCATCTTTTATCCTTTTACTTATTTTTCTTTATCTTTATCCATAAGTCTATGTGTCTTGTATGACCCGCACCGGAAAGTTCTTTTTTAATTTCGTTGTACTTTGTACAGTGACAATAAAGGCATTCATTCATTTATTCATTCATTCATTCATTCATTCAATGATCCACTGATTACCCTTTTCTTATTCATTTTCCTTTTGTTATTTTTTTAATCATTTTTTAATTTTTAATTTTACTTTTTGTTCTTGTGAAGCACCTCGTGATTTTTATCTTGACAGGCACTATATAAAAGATCGTTTCTTCTTCTTTCTTCTTCTTCATTCATTTTATGTCTGTAGTTCAGATTATGTGTGAAACTAAAGCCGGTTCTTGACATGACAGCTCCAGGAACGTTTAGCTGAACAGTTACGTTGCTATTAAATAATTTCAGAGTTTTTCAGAACCTTCATGTTTTGTTTTTTTTTTCTGCTTAACTATCTATCCTCTTTGGACTCTGTGATCTCCTATAGAACAAGTCAGACCCAGAACAAACACGACGAACCCCACATCGCCCAAAGAGGACAGTGGCTTCTTGCACTACAGCATTTTATCCTGATCAACCTAGACTTGGAAACTCTATTCCAGTGTAGGATTTTTATTTCAGTTATTTATTTTAAGAGAATTTTCCAATTTTTTATTTTAAGCTATTAAATGTGTAAATTAAGACGAGTTTATTAAAGATACTGGCCAGAGGCAATTTTCCTTTGAATGACAAGTGTAAAAAGTATTAAAACCTCAAATAAAATAAAAGTTTGGATTTCCACAGCTGGATTTTAAGAAAATCTGATGTTTGGGGCATGGTCTGCTTACGTAATACTAGGACTTCCCTCTGGAAGCGAATGTAAACAATATGCAGCTCTGGTTTTTCTGCATTTTTTTTTCTCTGGAATATGGTAAATGGTCTGTATTTGTATAGCACCTTCTTGGGGTTCAACAACCCCCCAAGGTGCTTCACAACACAATCAGTCATCCACCCATTCGCACACGCTGGTGGGGATGAGCTACAGTGCGGCTGCAGCTGCCCTGGGGCGCACTGACGGAGGTGGGGCCTGCTGTGCACTGGCGCCGCCGGTCCATCCGACCACCACCCACAGGCTGGGCGGGTTAGGTGTCTTGGACACAACAGTGACAGACTGAGCGGGATGTGAATCTGCGACCTTCTGATTGCAAGGCGGCCACTTAACTCCTCTGCCACCATTGCCCTACAAGGCTATAAGACGAGGAAAACAGTTATCGGAAAGCTGGAGGGATTCAGCTAGTTCAACCAGCCTGTGGATAAGCCGCCAGCCAGTTAGCTGAAGTGGGGAAACTAAAACCGGACATTTTCAAGCCTGTTAGACTCAGACAACCTGCAAGTCGATCTGGACGCTGATGGCAAAGCCGACATGGAAGGATGTTGAACATCTTCAGAACCAAAATTGGTATGGTTTATTTACTTTTATGGTGTTTTTGTTTCCGTGCTTGTAAATGAGCTCTCATCGCATATTACTGCATCACCCCTACTGCACACTGGAAGCATCAGCGGCGCGGAACGGCAGCGGGACATTGCTGCTTCAAATAGAATCCATTATAGTCTATGGGGGTGGTTCAAACCAGCTGCAACGCGGCAATTTTCAGACACGTCCCAGAAGCGGCAAGCTCCGCCACGCCGTTAAAGATAGGATCGAATTCTATTTTTTCCGCATCAGGCTGTCCCAGTGTAATTCAATAATCTACAGAAAAATAAAACAACGTGCTGCAAGTTTTACTGCTGCGTGTATATTTTGATATAACTATAAAAATTAATCGATAGTTTACCAGAATGACTTCTCTTTTATTTACTGGAGCTAACACGGTTAGCCGTGCTGCTGCAGTCATGCTAATGGGACTCGTTAATTTTGGCAGGAGTCCAGAAGGACCGGTACGGTTCCAGATGAATTTATAGTTGAAATATGTAGAATATTTTTTAGATCAAACCTCTGAGTGAACAGCCCTGACCATCCCCTGTAGTCTGTGCATCAGCTGTGCTAAAATGGTCACTGCAGATCTGACTGAAGCTAGTGTTGTCCTTCCAGCTCGCTGCGATTCTCTTCACAAACAGTTTCCATGACTTTAATGTTGCTACGTTAGTTAGAAATGTGTGTAGGGCTTGGATATATGGCTCAGACGTTTTGCTGCAATTATCCGTAACCACTAAGACCACAAAGTTGAACAAAATACCATTAATCACAAAGTAGCACCAGTAGCTAAGCGTTCATAATGCGTCTTTGAGGGACGAATGCGAAACACAGTTATTCACTGATTAGAGGAGAGACTTTTCTATAATAATTTTTGATGCAGATTCTGGCCACCTTTAAAGCCTTCATAAGGTTTGGGTTCCTGAAGGATGCTTCCAAAACTGGTATGAAGGATAAAACCATTTCTGCAGATGTCCAGGGTCAGGTCAGGATTATTTTCAGCTATCAGAGACTTGACTGTGTGCTGAGCACAAGGCAGCGTGCGTAATTGAATAAAACCATTACAGATGAATTATTAAGGAGGTGGTGGGATGTGGTTTTCATTACGGAGCTAACAGCATGTCAGCTCACATCAGGGCTGCAGGAGACACAAAACACACGGCACAAATCCTCTTTGAACTGCTGCTCGTCTGCATGCTCACATGTTCATTAAACATACACATGCACTCTGCTGCTTCATGCACGCACGCACGCACACACACACACACACACACACACACACAACCATGTGGAAACCAGGGAACCCGATTCAGGTCCAGGACCAGCTGATATCTGCAGAAGAGCCTCATAAAGAGTCGTGGAACTGCTGTTCATGAAACTGTTCCTATCGAGGCTCAGTGTACAAGACAGTACACAAGAACATGTGAAACAAAGACTTCTAAAGTTTTAGAATGAGGAAAACTATAAGTGCATATTTGTTTTTTCAGTCTTCAACCATCTTCTAAACACACCATTGATGTGCAATCAGAGGAGGCAGGTAAGGCAGTGCCTCAATTGTAATCATGACAAGTAAAATTCTAACAACGATGATTGAAAATCAACTGATTCGCTTGGCTATTCTATAAAGTTGTTTTCTGTATGATTTCAGCGTTTTATGGTCAAACTCACTGAATGTACATATTTGCTGTTCAAATACATGGTAGAAGGGTAAGATGAGGCAGTCTTGAGCTTTGGCTGTGTCCAAAATCAGGGGCTGTATCCTCTGAAGGCCAAATCACATCACAGCTATGCAACAAAGGCTGTCCAAATTTGAAGGTTTCTCCAAATGGGGCCCACTAATGTGTTCTTCTTTTCCTCAGATGTGAAGGACAAGTCTCAGGTATCCTTGTGTGTCCACAGGGTAAGGCAGAAAGTACCATGCAGCACTGCTAGGGGGCAGTGCTGAGCCCCATAGACACAATTAGTAACCGTATATGAAGCACCTTCTACACGGGCGAGGGCTTAGGCAAGTCTGTAACAGTATACTCATTTAGACAAAATGGAAGGTCTCAAAACTTAACTGGATATTTGGTCAAAACAGGAGGTATCAGAAAGAGAAAAACCAACTTCAGAGCTAAAACAAGAGAGAGACAGGTAACCCGCTCTTCAGTCGGACTGATACACCCAAAGAGACTGGCCTCATGTTGAACAGTGTGGAAATGGTTGAAGCAGAATTAAAAGCTTTTCAAAGAACAAAATGTTTCAATTAAGGTCAAAATCGAAACATAATCCTCTATTTCAGGTTTGTATATTTGTACATCTGACTCCAGAGGAGTAGGTGCCTTATCAGTCATGAACAACACAGCACACCACATAAAAAATACTCTCTCTCTCACACACACACACGCACGCACGCACACACATTGTTAAACAGTTTGGTGTTCTTTTTATAGACCTGCAAATCAGTTTGTTTCCCTACACTAACGGCGAACGTGTGCGAGCGCACACACACACACACACACACACACACACACACACACACACACACACACACACACACACACACACACACACACTCACACACACACACGAGTCAAACAGCAGAGTCAGTAGATGATTATCTGACTCTGAGCAGCCGACCAGAACGCACGCTGATGGAACAAATACACAAACACACATTTGGTTTCTGGTTGTGTGTGCCTTTTTTTCTGTTGACGTACTTTGTGTAGTTTGTGCATCTGTGAGTGTTATACCTTGGGCAGTCTCTCGGGGTCTCCGGGGTGACGGGGGATGACCTTCTGTAACCTCTGGAATCCGTAATCAATGGTGGGTTCATTCAGCGCTGAGGAAGAGGACGTCAGAGAGAAAGTCACTCATCACACACTTTAAAATAGAATCGTGCTCATGAACAGAACAAAGCAGACATCTGAACATGTGTGTGCAGTTATTATATATCAGGAGGCAAGCTGAACCCTCATCACCATCAGAATATATTAGACAGTTTTCCAAGTTCCAGAAGTTCTGAGAGTCCTTCAGATTGTTTTAGGTGATTTATATGAAACCGATGAATGCTGAAACATCCCGTGTTGAAGCAGCAGAACCTCCAACATGAATGAGTTTTCAGTCATGAAGAACAAAAACTCACAAAATAGACACACTCCATTCAGAGTCATGCATGTTCCACAGAGTTGTCCACATCACTGAGACTCAATCTTCAGACACTTTGAATGCGACAGACTTCACTTGAACATCATTTTCAGTTTAAACTACAGGGAGGTGATAAATCTGAGCTTCAGTGAGCGCAGCAGACCATGGCTATGAATCTGTGTGTGTGTGTGTGTGTGTGTGTGTGTGTGTGTGTGTGTGTGTGTGTGCGTGCGTGCGTGCGTGCGTGCGTGCGTGCGTGCGTGCGTGCGTGCGTGTGTGTTAGAGAGAGAGTGAGGGAGGGAGGGGAGGACATGAATCATAATCCCGTTTTGGTTCAGCTGCATTTAACAAGCTTTAGCCTGACTCTCCTATACATCACCACAGAGTGTGTGTGTTTCGGTTACTGTGTGTTACTGTGTAATGTAGTGTTACTGTGTGTTGTTGTGTTACTGTGTGTGCTCAGTCCTTGAAGGCCTGTGGGGCGGAACCAGCAGCAGTTAAAGGAGTGTGTTAGCTCTCCTGATGTCTGTGTTATCTACAGCCTTTGTGATTGTGTGACCTTGTTTTGTGTTGCTGACTTTTGTTCACTTTGTTTTTGTGTTGTGAGTCTGTTTAAGTTGTGTCTGGCTTCTCCTGGATCTGAGCAGCTGCAGGTCTTATCTGGCCTATACAATAATCTAATTTCCCATTAGAAATCATTGATACAAATATTTTAGTCAACTTTTGCTGTTTGGATTCTCAGGAGGTGCGTCAGACTTCAGAGTTCTGTTCCCAGCATCATCAACTCTAACGGGATCACGTGATCACAGTATCAACTTTATTCTATAATAAACCTCTGATTAACTTCAAAGCATTATCAGATGTGTGTTTTCTATTTTTGGTTTTAAATAAAACTTTTACCAAGTTCACAGTCTTTGAAGTCTCTTCAAAATCATTTAGCTAGCTGGTTTTTGTTAAAAATGCCTCAAAACAATAGTTTTAATGCAGTGTTACCATCAATAAAGGTTGAATATGGAACACGGACACTATAGTGACATCTAGTGTCTAGAGGTGGTACTGCAACAACAGAACAAAATTTCCAGCTGTCGGTATAATGATACGTGAAGTGAGCAGCCAGCACCATGTCTAGTGATTAATCATACAGGGTAAGGACTAATTTCTACTAATAAGTTTATTTTACAACAGTATTTACCGTTAGAACATCTTCTGGGCTCAGAATCAGGTGCTTGACTTGTCGAGTCCACCATAAGACAGTCCCAGCCTCGCCTTGCCGAGCAGACGTTTTACCGCAACGGTGCCCTCTAGTGGCATAAACCCAGTGTCATGCCCGTCAAAATACATTTTTTATTATTATTATTATTTTAAATATAGCTTTTCAAGGATAAACTGTACATTCATGCTGCACACCACTAAACGTCCCGTGGAGGTATTGTTTTTTTTTTTAAATATAGCTTTTTATTAAATTGTTCCATATTCAACCTTTAACATAGCCTAGTGAACTACACCAAATTCTTGCTTTGCAGAGTTTGGTCTAGGCACGCTTCATTGGAACCCTCGCAGCCTGTGGCTGTCCAATCACAGCTCGCTATAGTTTTGATTGGGCCAATCACAGAGCGTGAGTAGCCGATGACATCAGCGCTGCGGCCGCGAACCCAAGCAACATGGCGGCAACGCAGGAACCACGTTCGTTTGAAACGGCTTTGTCATCAACATTGGATTATTTAGACTCCAACGTGCGTAAGTCTGTCTGATATACTTAGCGGCTTCTTATTTTTATCAAACAAAGTAGTGCAATGTCCCAGTACACCTGATATTCACATGTTTTTATACAAAAACGACAGAAATCATAGATGTTAGACGCCATTACTGCCTCCTGCTTTTCCGTCGCTGTGATTACGTCATGTTGTTCGTTACTCTGATTGGTCCTAGCTCTATCCAATTGCGTGCTGACATTTTGAAAGACAACCGTAGATCCCGCTTCACGACTGAGGGCCGTCAATGGTTCGTGGCCAGACTATATATTCACATATATAGGATGGCTTGCCAGGCTACCTTTAACACAGTTGTATAATTATATTCAGGCTCTGGGTTTTATATCAGCTGAAGGCTGAAATACAATCCACCGCCATCCCTTCTTGTCTCAACTTTTTATGTTTATCCAGGTTTTTATGCATATGTAGGGAAACCTAGACTGTCCTCTCCCCTTTCACCTTCTCCAGATCTTTTGGTGGGACCCCAAGGCCTTCCCAGGCTAGTCTATAGATACTGTGTAAAGCCTCCAGCATGATCTGGGTTGCCCCCTGGGTTTCCTAACAGAAAGATGCCTGAAACACCTCAGCTGGAACCTTTCAACATGGAAGCGCAGCAGCTTTACTCAAGTCTATCCCAAAGCTCCTTGCTCCAGTTCCAAAGCTGAACCTGGCCACCCTGTGGAGG
Source organism: Aphyosemion australe (assembly GCA_006937985.1). Taxonomy (NCBI): domain Eukaryota; kingdom Metazoa; phylum Chordata; class Actinopteri; order Cyprinodontiformes; family Nothobranchiidae; genus Aphyosemion; species Aphyosemion australe. The sequence continues at coordinate 575,069 of SSNS01000185.1, forward strand.
AAACACATTTTGGTTGACAGTATTCACATTACTGTCCTTTTCGTCATGACAAATAGTGAGATCAGTAAGTTGAGCATTTCCTGTTCCGGCTTTGCTCCATCTCCACTACAACAACACACTTGTCCTCTCCAGCTCCCTTTATTCCCCACTCCCACTCCTAAACCTGAGGCAGGACCCTTCCCCATACCCAGAGTAGGCAATTTACCCTTTTCTGTTTAAGAACCCAGATTTGGAGGGGCTGATCGTCCTCTCAGCCGCTTCACACTCCCTACTCGTTAAGATGCAGCACTGTGTAAAAATTAAATGGAGGCAATTACCATAAAAAATGAGCCATTTTCATCACACCAGCATATTAGCAACAAAGTAAGCATCAGTAAATCACCTGATCTGTAAACCAGGTGTGATCTCTCAGAAACTGGTTTTGACAACCAGAAATTGCACAGCATTTATCAGTGACTTCCTGGGAAGTCTTTATCTGATTATCTGTGATGGAGCGATCTGATCAGAAAACCGAGAACCAATCAATCACTGTGGTTAATGCTGCCATGGGTACACCGATTCGGCTGCTAATAAAGGTTTGACCTGTATGAATCAATCTGATCATTGATCAAATCCTTGTCAGAGTCCCTTCTGTCAGTCAGACATCTGCTCTAGTTAAAGGAGCGGCAGATCCTGGATCAGTCTACACTCAGGGTTGATTTTGTGGGATAAGTGTTGGATTGCAACAGTTCACTGTGAGCTCAAACAGATGAGCTATTTTATTATTTTTATTGGGGGGGGGGGGGGGGGGGTTGTTTTGTATTTTTCCTGATTTAATTATGCAGTTATTTATTGTGTGGGTAATCACTTAGGCAAAGATCTTCATGTCAGCTGATGTTTTGACAGACAAACAGACTAAACCTTTGACAGGAGCTGAATGAAACTGAGATCCAAACTCCTCCGCTCACATTCCAGGTGTCTGTTACACGTTGCTGTTGTGGTTTTATTAAAGTCAGTGTGTGTTACAGGATGTCGATATGGATCAGAGACACTCAGGAAATCGTCGACATGCAGGGCGGCCGTGATTCTGTCTGTGTGTAAATGGAAATCTGAAGGTAGGTTAAACTCCGATCGATTCTCTTCGATCAATACTCATAGAAATTTCATGAACGGACATGAGTTGTGTGTCTGAGTGTTCACGTGGAAGCTGGTTATGTGGTGATCTACCAAAGTGTTTCCTGATAAAATCTGACTAAAACATCTTCAGAGTTCTCTGCTTTAATCAGGTTTCATGTTCTTTCTGCCGTCATCATCCTCTTCCTGCAACACCACCAGCTCAGACATTATACTGGTGAAAGTTGTCAGTAGTCCAGGTAATCTTTGGGCATTCGGCCAGGATAACCCCTGGACACAGGCAAGTCCTGCTAACTCAAGACCATTAAAACCCCTTAGCATTCCAGTGTCCCGCCCATGGGACAAAACTCATTGTGTTCAGGGGACATAGAATGTTAAGGGGTTGTATATATAATATGGACGAACCCTCTGTGTTGTCACCCATAGGTTTCTGAAGAGCTGAATTGGAGCCCAGTGGGCAGTTCCCACCACCGCCATCTTGGCAGCGTCATGTGTCTCGTCACTCCCGGAAAATACAAAAACAAAGCTGAGAGCGGGGTTGTGAGGGTGGGAGAAGATGATTGACACCCATCAAACTTGGAGCCAATGTAGCTATGAGTTAACTGAGCTAAATAAAGGTAACGGAGTTTGGCAGCGCTTTTATCCAAAAAGAAACGCAGTTGAGCGACTCTCCTAACCTCTGTCTTCTTAGTGGCAACACTTTTAACGTGAGACCGAGGCGGAGGCCTTCCCTGGAGCAAGCAGAAGGTGAGTCGCTGGCGCTAGCACTGATGGCTCATGTACTACCTGTCAATGAAAAGGACACACCCCTAACTATTCGTAATTTCAAGCTTTAGTTACATCTAAATGGATGAGTTACCCAAAAAATCACCCCCCTCAGAGTAATCATGTAAACTTGAATTATTAAACCTAAAATGATTTTTGTACCAGGCTGTAAACGTGTTTAATCCTGCTGTGAAGTTGACGTTTTTAACATGGGAGTCAATGGGAACATGCTCCTTTCTGGATCCAACCCCAGCGGATGAGGAGGGAACTGCAACTTTTGTCAGTTCAGTGTTGGCTTCACTTTTGGCAAGCGGAGGTTCCCCCTTGCTCAAGACACGCTGAAGTGATTATTTCTCTAGGCTGGATCAGGAGTGTCAAAGGAGCTGGTCAAAGTGGCTGAGGAGAGAGTTGGTGTTTCTCTAAAAGGACTGCTGCCCCCATGACCAAGACAAGAATAATCAGAAGACGACAATTACAAGTAGTCTCTCAATCCACTAATCTTGTCTGTCCAATATACATATACAAAAGAGTATCCATTAACCCTGAAAGGTTAGTGAAAAGCAGAATGCTGACCTGCAGATTTGTCCATTATGTCTTGTACCATCCACTTGTGTGGATATTGCTTGCTTTCATAAATCATATTAAACTGCATATACGGTGTGTTTAGTCATTTGGATGGACCAACTGTTCTTTAATGGTGAAGTAATTTGGACCTTTTTGCTGCAAACCTGATGAGATGTTTTCTATGCCTGTTATGTCAATCAGTCAATCAGTCAATCAATCATTATTGATCATAGGGGCAAATAAAGGACAGCCTGAACTCAAGATTTTCCCCTAAAATATGGGAGAACCAGCTCCGGTGGCCTAGTGGTAGAGTGTCCGCCCCGAGTTCAATTCCCGGTCGGGTCATACCAAAGACTTTGAAAAAATGGGACCCAATGCCTCCTCACTTGACACTCAGCACTAAGAGGTTGGATTGGGGGGTTAAACCACCAAATAGTTCCCGAGCGCGGCCACAGCTGCAGCTCACCGCTCCCCACCATGAGGATGAGTCAAATGTGGAGATGTAATTTCACCATTGTGTGATGATGACTTGGGACTTTAACTTTAACCGTGGGTCTAATCATACTAAAACATGGTAGTGTGATGTGGTCAGATTAAAACATTGGAGCATTTTTCTTACACTTAATGACAAAAAAATCATTTAAAAGAATATTTTCATGGTGATCAGTGATATTTCATGCTGACACCCCAGAAACATCAGTTGACCAGAGTTCTCAGACCAGGTCCATTTAAAAGTAATTTATAAATCTGGAACCAAAGAATGTGAGATGAATGTGTGTGTGTGTGTGTGTGTGTGTGTGTGTGTGTGTGTGTGTGTGTGTGTGTGTGTGTGTGTGTGTGTGTGTGTGTGTGTGTGTGTGTGTTTGTGTGTGTGTGTGTGTGTGTGTTACCTGTGTAGACGAATCGTCCTGGCGCCCCTTTACAGAACTGCTTGGACTTGTAAGACAACGTGACCTCAACGACCCCAGGGATGTGTCGGGGTGGAGTTTGGACTCTGATGGCATGAGGGGTGATCAGCTGAAGGCAAAGACATTAAACACATTAAACAGATTAAACACATTGGACATGGGGACCACTTTGATGGTCACTGACTTGTTTCTACTGTGTGATGGTTTATTCCAGGTGGATCCCAGAGTTCTGACATTGGACCAGGTTAACACAAGACATCTTTTTTGAACAGTAATGTTTGAAGAGAAATTTGGATTTTTGGTTGTAACACAATCACATCGATGACATCTGGGACCAATGAAATCTGGGGGCTGCTGTGTTTGTTCTGTGTGTGCTAAATATCAATGATCTAATTGAATGTGTGTGTTGATTATTGATGATGTGATTGTCTGCTGAATGTTACCTCGCTCCACACCAGCATGGTGCCAAAGACAACTTGCAGCCCATCAAAGAAGTTATCTCCAATAAGAATGACGGTGGCTCCGCCTGTCGTCCAGCCCTCGCTGGGACTGATGGCTTTTATACAGGGCGTGGCTGCTGGACAACACACACACAGACACATAAACATGAACGTCTGAACAATACAATTGTGTTACAATGTGAACACAATTAAAGATGGATCCTCTTGGTTTCCAGAGAAGAATTCACCTCCAGAGCATGCTGAGGAACACACTTCATTATACTTGCCATTTGACCTGAGAGTCCAGTAAAGATTAAAGTCCCGTTATTCGTCACACACACTGATGTGTGGTGAAATATGTCTCCACATTTGACCCATCCCCTGGGGGAGTGGTGAGCTGCAGACGCGGCCGCACTCGGGAAATATTCATTGGTATTTTTTCAGTCTTTGGTATGACCTGACCAGGATTTGAACCCCAATCTCCAAGTCCCAGCGCATACATTCATACCACTAGGCACTGAAGGTCCAACCAAATGGACAGGTAAGACAGGTGTACAGAAGGTGGAGAAGAGGCGTGTTGGAGGCTGTGTGAGATGTCAGAAATTTATTGAATGCATGTTAAAGGTGTAAGATATTTTAGAAGTATGTTGGAGGTTTTTGAATAAAATGTTATATGTTACAGAATAAGCAAACCAAACTGACCACTGCTCAAAAGCTGTTGAATTCAAAATGTTGGTGTGGAGTTTTGATTTTAAATCAACATGAGATGGAATAATTTTGATCCAACAATGACCTCTGTGAAAGGCCCAGAGGTTAGAAACACTGATCTTCATAACATCAACACATGCACACACACACAGAGGGGAGAGAGAGAGAGAGAGAGAGAGAGAGAGAGAGAGAGAGAGAGAGAGAGAGAGAGAGAGAGAGAGAGAGAGAGAGAGAGAGAGAGAGAGAGAGAGAAAGAAGGGGGGGGGGGACGTGGTTTAATTGGGTTGTGACTTTTATCCTCTTTAGCTTTGTTCACTTCAACACTACACACACACACACACACACACACACACACTCAGTAGGTAATGACTGCTCCTCTCTCTCCTTTCAAGTGGAGCTTCAGATTAATTATAAAGTGAAATGAAGGCAAAGTGTGTGCATGTGTGTCTGTTCGTGTATGTGTGCATATATGAATATAGGGATTTATATATATAAATATATTTATATATATATATATACATTTTTTTTCTCTAACCACTTTCCTGTGAAGGTGTGCTGTCTGGAGCCCATCTCCAACAGTCATTGGGCAAATGGCAAGTTATACCCTGAACAGGTCATCCGTTTATCATGGGGACACACACTGAGACAAATGAAACAACCATTCACACCTGGTGACAATTTAGAGTAGCATATTATCCATGTTTTTGTTTATACCAAATACTTGTACTGGTCGGTACAGATGAACCAGTGGACAGAACCGCGCTCCTTTGTCCTTCCTTGTAGAACCAGCTTCCAGTTTTTTTATGTATATAAAAATATACACCTGGTTTTTTTTTGAGACCAGGCTTCATACTCTCCTTTTTGATAGAACACAGTTAGGGGCAGAGTGGGGAATTCTATTCTATTCTATTCTATTCTATTCTATTCTATTCTATTCTATTCTATTCTATTCTATTCTATTCTATTCTATTATATTCTATTATATTATATTCTACATGTAACCCGTAATCCACACTGGAAGCATCAGCGGCGCAGAACGGCAGCAGAATGTCTCTGCTTCAAATAGAATACATTATAGTCTATGGGTTGATGCAAACCGGACATGGTGCAGAACATTTCAGGCAGGTCACAGAAGCAGCTCGCCAGGATACTAAAGATAGGATTGGGTTCTATTTTTGCCGCAAGCCGCTTCCGGGATGTGTCAATTGCCGCATTTACTAGACAGGAAATCACACATGGTATCAGTGTAAAACGTCCAGTAATTTTCAAAACAAAAGACTATTGCAGAAATGCGATGTAGATTACGTCAATACATGTGACCTAACGGCTTATTTACTCCCAGCATCTTTGTGCAATGCTGTGTTTTTCATGGCTTTAATATTTCATCCCAAAGTAAAATTGTGTCTGTTGCCATATTCCCCATAGTTAGATAAGTAGGAGAGAACAATTTGTAGCTAGCCCAGTCATTCTCCAGCAATACTCCTTTAGCTTAGCATAAAGCAAAGTAAGTGAATGTAACCAACTAGCCTTGAGTGTGAAAAAGTCATTAAAATTACGATTCTAATTCTGCTTGGTGACCTCACACCAGCGAAGAAAAGAGTTTCACTTTCGGTTTTACGACAGTGAATTAATAACGGACTCTAGAGGGTGCTAAAGGCAAGCTAAAACTACCAAGTGTGCCTTTAAAGATATCCTGTAATCTCCAAAGTGGTACATACCAGTTTAAATCAGCGGAAACAAATCTCAAACCATTTGAATCCATTTAAATCTGGGAATTAATTGTATAGACACCTCTTAAGATCCAGACTGGTTCATGCCAGTTTTAACTAGTTCAAACAAGTTTTATGAAGTTGCAACCAGTTTCAATCAGGGAACCAGATAAATCAGTTTTGAAAGAGATTCAATAAGCTAGGTGAGGGATCAGACAAAGTGCAGCCCAAAGACCCCTTATGACGAGTACAATAAATGGAACCAGTGTTCCCTCGCCCGGACGCGGGTCACCGGGGCCCCCCTCTGGAGCCAGGCCTGGAGTTGGGGCACGCTGGCGAGCGCCTGGTGGCCGGGCTTTCACCCATGGAGCCCGGCCAGGCATAGCCCGAAGAGGAGACGTGGGTCCCCCTTCCCATGGGCCCACCACCCGTGGGAGGGGCCAAAGGGGTCGGATGCGATGTGCAAAGGGCGGTAGCCGAAGGCAGGGACCTTGGCGGTCTGATCCTCGGCTACAGAAGCTAGCTCTTGGTACGTGGAATGTCACCTCTCTGGTGGGGAAAGAGCCGGAGTTGGTGTGTGAGGTTGAGAGGTTCCGACTAGATATAGTTGGACTCACCTCAACGCATGGCTCTGGCTCTGGAACCAGTTTCCTCGAGAGGGGTTGGACTCTCTACCACTCTGGAGTTGCTCCCACTGAGAGGCGCCGAGCAGGGGTGGGCATACTTCTTGCCCCCCATCTTGGTGCCTGTACGTTGGGGTTTACCCCGGTGAGCGAGAGGGTAGCCTCCCTCCGTCTTCGGGTGGGGGGACGGGTCCTGACTGTGGTTTGTGCTTATGCACCAAGCTGCAGCTCAGACTACCCACCCTTTTTGGAGTCCCTGGATGGGGTGCTGGAAAGCGCTCCTTCGGGTGACTCCCTCATTCTGCTGGGGGACTTCAATGCTCACGTGGGCAACGACAGTGAGACCTGGAGAGGTGTGGTTGGGAGGAACGGCCCCCCTGATCTGAACCCGAGTGGTGTTCTGTTATTGGACTTCTGTGCTCGTCATGGATTGTCCATAACAAACACCATGTTCAAGCATAAAGGTGTCCATATGTGCTCTTGGCACCAGGACACCTTAGGCCGCAGGTCGATGATCGATTTTGTTGTCGTTTCATCTGATCTGCGGCCGCATGTCTTGGACACTCGGGTAAAGAGAGGGGCGGAGCTGTCAACTGACCACTACCTGGTGGTGAGTTGGCTTCGATGGTGGGGGAGGATGCCGGTCAGACCTGGCAGACACAAACGTGTTGTGAGGGTCTGCTGGGAACGTCTGGCAGAGTCTCCCGTCAGAAGGAGCTTCAATTCCCACCTCTGACAGAACTTCGAACACGTCCCGGGGGAGGTGGGGGACATTGAGTCCGAATGGACCATGTTCCGTGACTCCATTGTCGAGGCGGCTGACCGTAGCTGTGGCCGCAGGGTGGCCGGTGCCTGTCGTGGCGGCAATCCCCGAACCCGCTGGTGGACACCGGCGGTTAGGGATGCTGTGAAGCTGAAGAAAGAGTCCTATCAGGTCTTTTTGGCCTGTGGGACTCCGGAGGCAGCTGATAGGTACCGGCAGTCCAAGCGGAATGCGGCTCGGGTGGTCGCAGAGGCAAAAACCCGGGCATGGGAGGAGTTCGGTGAGACCATGGAACAAGACTTCCGTACGGCTTCGAGGAGATTCTGGTCCACCATCCGGCGTCTCAGGAGGGGAAAGCAGTGCACTACCAACACTGTTTACAGTGGGGAGGGTGTGCTGCTGACCTCGACTCGGGACGTTGTGAATCGGTGGGCCGAGTACTTCGAAGACCTCCTCAATCCCACCGGCACGTCTTCCAGGATGGAAGCAGAGTCTGGGGATTTTGGGTTGGGCTCTCCAATCTCTGGAGCTGAGGTCACTGAGGTGGTCAAAAAACTCCTCGGTGGCAAGGCTCCGGGGGTGGATGAGATCCGCCCGGATTTCCTTAAGGCTCTGGATGCTGTGGGGCTGTGTTGGTTGACGCGGCTCTGCAATATCGCGTGGACATCGGGGGCAGTTCCACTGGATTGGCAGACCGGGGTGGTGGTCCCCCTATTTAAAAAGGGGGACCGCAGGGTGTGTTCCAACTACAGGGGGATCACACTCCTGAGCCTCCCTGGTAAGGTCTATTCAGGGGTTCTGGAGAGGAGGGTCCGTCGGATAGTCGAACCTCGGATTCAGGAGGAGCAATGTGGTTTTCGTCCTGGCCGTGGAACACTGGACCAGCTCTATACCCTTGGGGGGGTCCTGGAGGGTGCGTGGGAGTTCGCCCAACCAATCTACATGTGTTTTGTGGATTTGGAGAAGGCGTTCGACCGCGTCCCTCGGGGGGCCCTGTGGGGGGTACTCTGGGAGTATGGGGTACCAGGCCCCTTGATACGGGCTGTTAGGTCCCTGTACGACCAGTGTCAGAGCTTGGTCCGCATTGCCGGCAGTAAGTCGGGCTCGTTTCCGGTGAGAGTTGGACTCCGCCAAGGCTGCCCTTTGTCACCGATTCTGTTCATAACTTTTATGGACAGAATTTCTAGGTGCAGCCAAGGTGGTGAGGGGATCCGTTTTGGTGGCCTAAGGATCAGGTCTCTGCTTTTTGCAGATGATGTGGTCCTGTTGGCTTCGTCAGAACGTGATCTCCGGCTTTCGCTGGAGCAGTTCGCAGCCGGGTGTGAAGCAGCTGGGATGAGAATCAGCTCCTCTAAATCCGAGACCATGGTCTTGAGTCGGAAAAGGGTAGAATGCCTTCTCCAGGTCAGGGACGAGGTCCTGCCCCAAGTGGAGGAGTTTAAGTATCTCGGGGTCTTGTTCACGAGTGAGGGAAGGGTGGAGCGTGAGATCGACAGGCGGATTGGTGCTGCATCTGCAGTGATGGGGGCGTTGTACCGGTCTGTCGTGGTGAAGAGAGAGCTGAGTCAAAAGGCAAAGCTCTCAATTTACCGGTCGATCTACGTTCCTACCCTCACCTATGGTCACGAGCTTTGGGTAGTGACCGAAAGAACGAGATTGCGGATACAAGCGGCCGAAATGAGTTTTCTTCGCAGGGTGGCTGGGCTCTCCCTTAGAGATAGGGTGAGGAGCTCGGTCATCCGGGAGGGGCTCGGAGTAGACCCGCTGCTCCTCCACATCGAGAGGAGCCAGTTGAGGTGGCTCGGGCATGTGATTAGAATGCCTCCTGGACGCCTCCCTGGTGAGGTTTTCCGGGCACGTCCAACCGGGAGGAGACCCAAAGGAAGACACAGGACACGCTGGAGAGATTATGTCTCTCGGCTGGCCTGGGAACGCCTTGGGATTCCCCCAGAGGAGCTGGCCCAAGTGGCTGGGGAGAGGGAGGTCTGGGCTTCCCTCCTTAAGCTGCTGCCCCCGCGACCCGACTCCGGATAAGCGGGAGAAAATGGATGGAAATGGATCAATAAGCTTCAAACTGGTACATGCCCGTCTACATCAGTGGAACCGACATAAATAAAACATAAAGTTCATACCAGTTGAAACCAGTAAAAACCTGTAAATCTGTTTTAAAAACACATGACTTACATGTTTAATGATTTTACAACATTTAAATGTTTCATTGTTGTCAGTTAAATTGTTTCCTTAATTTTCTGAGTGGGTGTTTGTGCTTCTTTTCTTTTCTGGACGTTCTGAGGAATCATCTGTCCCCATTTAGATAATAAAAATGAAGGTTTGATGAGAAGTCAAAGCCAGTCTGCTGCTGATACTCTGGTTTTCATGAGCTGCACCAGGACTTTGTGGAACAAGCAAGCAGAGCCGACTCAAGCCCACGGGACTGCTTTGCTCTGACTGGGTGGGGTGGTTTCCATGGTGACTGTCTTTAATTAGGAGGGCAATTAAAGAGGGTGAACGGCCCACAAAAAATACACACACGCATACACTCGGCCCTCTCTGGGGACGAGGAAGTGTCTGGTCTTCTTACCCACAATCCACTGTGCTGATTTGTCTTCAAAGAGCACATTACGCTGCTCTGCTCGGCTGCTCAGGTTCCTGCTGCCAGAGCAGCATCCAAAACATCTGCTGTTACAACCAGAACATCTTTATTCCAGTCAGCATGTCTTTAAACTGCCGATCTGCGATGATGTGTGTGAGAGCATTTAGCAAATGTGTGTGTGTGTTTATGTGTTAATGTGTGATGAGTCCAACAGCAAACACACAACTCACAATATTCAGCTAATTTAGAATCCGAACAAGGAGCAGCCCTTCTGTTTCTAATCTTGTAACCATGAAGTTTTTATCAGATCTGCAGATGATCAAAACCTGACTGGGAAAAAAAATGGATCATATCAGACAGAATAAAGATGCATACCCTCAGATGGGTCCAGTCGTCGGGCTCGGCGGCCATGTTTAGAGTTGTTGTGTACAAACATGTTGTCAGAGACTGCGAGAACGTGACCGTCGACGTTAACTGTTGTGGAAACTACCACCTGTAAAGACATGTGGAAAACATTATCAATCGTTTGTTGAAAAAGAGGACGATCTTCTCAGATCAAATCAGCTAACAAATTTGAGATCACTTAAATTGATACAACTGTTAGCTACTTCCTCTCTGACACTAAACTGACACTTGATTATTTTGATTATTTCTTAAAACAATTTTGTCTTATATCATGAGAGGAAAAGAGTGAAACTAGATGTGCTGCAGATCTGTTAGAGTTCAGTTTTGTAAAAAACTATTCATGCAGTCCTTCTGTGAAAGGTAACAATAACAAAAAAAATAATATTTTTTTGTGTCAGACACTAACTGTTGGAGGGAAAAACAGCAAACTTTAAGACGTTTAAATCCAGACAGACAGAACATGTGACTGACAAAGGAACGGTCCCTGCTGACCTCTCATATTTTATCTGCAAAGCAATAAGCCTTAGGCCGCCCTGCTGCAAAGCATTTTGGGTACGTCAGGTCCTCCAAAGCCATGTCCTGCCCTTTAGGGAAATGAATTCATAAACGCGTTTTACCTGAAACCTCCTCATGTCTCGAGGGTTTCCTGCGTTCTTCAGACAGTTCTGGTTACACTTGAGGAAGAACTTGAGGAAGAACCTACACACACACACACACACACACACACAGTGAGAGTGATGGGTCAGTGTTACATTGATGAGGGAGAAAACTAATTCAGCAGCACTTTTAACTGAAATTCATCAAAGTGCTTTACAGTTCAGCTAAACAAGACAATAAAATATATGAAATTGATTAAGAGACAATAAATGACAATAAGAGAGCATAATAATAAAACACAAATAAATAAAATTCATTAGTGTATGTGAGATGAAAACTGCTCATTTGATTCAGAACTACTTTTGCAAATGCTCTTTTCGACCCCTTTATACTGTAATCTGGACCTCAGAAAATCATTGAGAAAAACTGCATTGAATTAGTCTGAGAATCCAGAACGCAACAGTTCGGATTTAGAGCATCTCGGGACCAGTGGGATTTTATGACCCTGCAGACCATTCAGGAATCATGTGACTCAGAGGCGCATCTGAATGCACAGTCAGCTAAAACCCTGAGCCAGAATATCACTCTTTCATTTGTTTGATCGCTTCTGGTTCTGGTTCTATCAGCTTCACAGAAGTTTTCAGAATAGAGAAGATGGTGACACAGCATCAAAGCAAAGGGTTTCCATGGTAACCGACTGTAAACAAACACAGAAGGACAAAGAAGACACAACCTCCCCTCCGGCATTGCTATCTGTCTCTGAGGGTCTCCACAGTATTGATTTCCCAGCATTCTTTGCTGCTTGAGTCTGATAAGTCCACAGAAGGACAAAGTCATCACACACACATACACAAACGCACACACATACTGACAAACAAACACTTTGTTTCTGTAAACAAACTATTGCTGCACAATGAGAATCTCCTGATCCGATCAGGTTAATCAATAGTCAATATGAAACACTGACTTTAAAGGTTGAATATGCAACACAAACACCAAAGTGACATCTAGTGTGTGGATAGTTGCAACAAAAGCTTACCTATCTATGAGAAAAATTGCCATTTCCGCATGTGTTTTGATTCCATGAAAATGTTTTTCTTGGGTCCATTTGTTGTAGGCTTCACCTAAACTCACTCTGGTTTTAGATTTTTTATGGTCGCTCCTCTTCTGAGAAGGATAACGACATCTTCTAGACTCAGATGCAGCTGCTTGACTTGCCGAGTCCGCCATTTTTCATAGTGCCAGCCTCGCTTTGCCGAGTGGACTGTTTACCGTATTTGGCAACCTGCAAAGGTGCCCTCTATTGGCTGGTAGATGTAAACATAAACCCAGTGTCGTGCCCGTCAAAATAAATATATGATTATTTTTTAATTTAAATATAGCTTTTAAAGGAAACACTGTAGCTTCATTCTGCACACCTCTAAACACCCCGTGGAGGTATTATTTATTAAAAATATAGCTTTTTTTATTAAATTGTTCCATATTGGACCTTTAAACTAATGGAAGATCTTCATGAACTTCAAGAACTAAAATTGTCCTCTACAGAGATCCTGATGACTAACATTCACTCAGCAATTATATACCGTATGTCCTTTCACTCTTTAGTTTTAACTTTGTTTTGAAGGAAAATCCAAACATCCATGTGGATCTGAGACATTGTTCAGAAGAACATGGATCATGAGACCTAGATGTTTGATCTTCACCTGAACGAGGACACAAATGGAAGCATGTTTCTTTCTCTTATGGAGTATTTCAGCTCACTTCTGTCACATCTGTAGTGTTTCCTACTTTGTTTTCACTGTTTTAGTTGTTGGTCTCCCTGCAGATGCAGGAATCTGCTCCCTGATTCGTTGATGTGTCTGAAGATAACCTTTGACCTTCGATCAACTGCTCACACAGAGGCAGTCTTATCGCTGGGGTAACCACTCAACATCAGCATCCTCGGCTGATCGTCACTTTATCTCCAGACAGGAAGACACAACATAGCTCTGTTCTCCTCTTCACCTCCTCTTCTCTGCTCCCACCCTTTCCTCCATTCTTTCTCATCCTCCCTTATTTCTTTTCTCCTTTCATTTCCAGTCTCATATTTTCTGACCTTTGGTTTCGATTCACACTTCCTCCATTCTTTAGTTTACTTCAACGTATTCTTTCATCTCCTCCCTTGTTTCATCTATCCTTTCATCTCTTCTTTTCTGTGTTTTTTCCTCTCCCCTCTTGTTTCCTCTGTTTTTTCCTCCTCTCTCCCTTCCTCAATCATTTTTCCTTTTTTCTGACCTTCTGTCTCCTCCCTTGTTTCCTTTGTCCTTGTGTCTCCTCTGTTGTTTCCTCCACCCTTGTGTCCTGCTTTGTTTCATCTCTTTTTCATATCTTCTTTCCCGTTTCCTTCATCCTCCCATCTCTACCCTTGTTTCCTCCATGTTTCCTCTATTCTTCTACTGTACCTTCTTATTATTATCCTTCATCTTTCTGTCTTCTCTCTCATTTTCTCAAACCTTCTGTTTTATCCTTTGTTTCATTCATCCTTGTCTCTTTCATTGTTTCCTATATCCTTTGGTCCCGTCCTGCTTCCTCTTCTGAGTGAACAATCCAGGTTGTAAATCTACATGTCCAACAGATTAAACTCTCAATTTGCTATGTGATAAGCAGGAAAGAGCAGACACACACCAGCACACCTGACACACACCTGTGACACACACACACACACACACACACACACCAGCACACCTGATGCACACACACTAACATACAAGCACACACGCATACCTTAAGAGTTTATAACTGCTGATATCTATGAGCAGCAAATTAGGACGCAGCTCAAATTTATCTCCACAAAGAGCAAAAGTCACACACACTGACACTGAAAACACACACACACTCACACACACAGTTACATAGAGATTTATGATGACACACACAGTGACACACACTCTCAGTGTTGGAGTTAATCTGCTCTATGAGGTAGAAAATGTAGTCGCAGTGTGCGAATGAATTATCCTGACGGTGGCTCGTGTGTGTGTGCGTGCATGTATGTGTGTGCGCGTGTGTGTGTGTGATTTATGTTCAGTCCTGTGTGTGTGTTAACACGAAGCAATTCATTTAAACTGCTTAACTTAGGTGACTCTTTGTCTTAAAGCAGATGCTGGAGTTTAACAGAAAACGGATTTTCCTTAAAATGTATTTCAATCTTAAATAAATTAAGATTGAAATAAAAGAGGACAAAGACTGATCTCTGAATAGAAGAGAAGATTTGCTGCAAAAGTGAAAGTAATCTGAGATGTATGGCTGATTGACTGAAGTATTCCTGATCCACACAAGCAGAGATGATCAATCTAAAGATCAGATCCAAACAGGTAGATTAAATGATTAGAAGGTTTAAAATGTCCTATCACAACACCACACACAATAATTCAGACTTCTCTGGTTCATGAACTTGATTGTTTCTTAGACTTGTTCTCTGTTGAGTCTTGATTCTAATGTGTCTCCATCTTAACAAGACCCAGGGTAGCCCATCAGAGGGTGGACACCTCTGGACTTTTCAATAGCTACGTTTACATTTGCACAAGTAATCGGAATGAATGATTAAAAAATTCTTCATGTAAACAAGTCAATCAGAATATTCTGATCTGACACGGCATGATCGGAATTAAATTTTATTCCAATAGAGAGAGGTGGTTTTGTCTGATCATCATTCTGATTGATGTCCATGTACACACCCATTTTGATTGTTGGAGTAAAATAATGCCCACTGCTCATGTGTGCAACTTCAGCGTGACGTCTTGCCTTTGCAGACGCTTGGGACAAGTCGAAAACATGGCGGGAGGTAAACAGAAGTGGTCTGTCGCCGACACTATTTTTTTACTGGGAACACTACGGGAGCTCATTATTTTTGAACTTCACGATGGCCGAAAGGCTAGAAATGCCGAGTTATACACTCAAGTGCATCTGAAGATGCAGGAAGCGGGAATTCACCGAAGTATCGACCAAATCAAAAACAATTTTTTGTCCAGGAAAGACAACTTTGAGCATGCTCAACCTATGTAATCTGATTGAATGCTTGGTGCATGATCGCGGCATGATCGGATCATTTCAGTTAGTGTCCATGGAAACAGAGATTTGGGATTTCCGATCAACCAAGATTTGAATCAGATAGAGGAAATTTGGTGCATGTTAACGTAGCTACTGTCGCTGTGATGGGAGGAACACAGCTGATCACAAAACTCTGAACAACAACCAAACATATCAGGTGTTTACCATGTGAATCAGTTTTGAATGACTTTGATAAGTCTCTCTCTCTCTCTCTCTCTCTCTCTCTCTCTCTCTCTCTCTCTCTCTCTCTCTCTCTCTCTCGCTCTCTCTCTGTGTGTTTGGTCAGATGTGTATGGGCTTGTCAATCTCATTATCACCAAATGCTGGGCAGATTTTTGCTAATTAACGTCTACAGCTGGTTTGGACTTGAAGCTAATTAAAAACTATGATGACTGACACATGCGCGTGCACACACACACACACACACACACACAAAACAATTGCTCTCTTATAGTCTAAGACAAATTGTGTGATTGTGCACATGTTTTAAGTTCTTGTGTTTCATTGTCAGAGCAGCAGCTGTCACATCTTATAACACACACAATAATGCAAACACACACACACACACACACACACACACACACACAGAGAGAGAGAGAGAGAGAGACTGTTTAATACACACTGTAACAGCAGCTACTCAAAAAGACGTTAGGCAGAAGTGTCACAGATGTGTTTAAAATCAGCTGAGTCAATATGTCAGAACAAAACAGAACTTTAGGTGCGTGTCAGCATGTGTTTACCCCAAATATATTACAACTAAGAATGTTTGTGACTGCAGCACTGCAAACCTAGTTCTGTTTGGGTTAGGGTTCCACCAAAACCTCATCTGGACTGCTGTTGACCTTACATCAGCACCAGTGTAATGGTCTGAATATATACGTATATAGTTCAAAAGTGTCATTTTGTGCTGTTCAACAAGTCGATCCTTGTTTTGTATCTGGCAATCCTTTGGACCAGTTTATGAGCCAAACCCTGATCCACATCAGAAAATGGTTCTTGATTTTTGTCTGACAGAGAGATGCTGATGCTCCTATGGCAGCCAGACAGGGTCAAATAAAGGCACAGGAATATTCAGAGACTGACATTTTACTGCTAAACAACTTAATGTCAGCTGTCAATCACCACTGACACACACGCGCACACACACACACACACGCACACACACACACACACACACACACACACACACACTTACGGCCAGACAGTCTTGTTCTGGATTTAAAGACTGCATGATGTCCAAAAAGGGAGGAGTGGGATGAGGTAATTAAATTGGATAATGAGGAGTCCATCATCTCCTTCTTCACAGTAAATGAAAACAGACACCACCTCCTCCTCTTTCTCACTGAGACAAAATACTGAGGCGGAGTAGGAGGAGGTTATTAACAGTAAAAGTAGTGATTCCTCTGCAATCCATCCATCCACACATTATTATCGTGCTTCCTCACATATTCCAGACAGCATCTGACTCTGATTCATCCACCGCAAAACTTGTTCCAAAACGATTCCCCTCGCAGAGCAGTTAAGAAGTTTTATTTTGAAGAAACATGTTCATCCAATAGAAACCACACACATACAAATGTTTGTATATTTTAAAGAGTGAATTTCTGATCAGTATCAAATATAACATATTTATTTACAAAACAAACCCCTTATCAAATATGAAGCCACCCTACCAAGATGGACCAGCGGTGTATTATGACTCATCTGTTCCTTTGTCAATTGTTTTAGTGGTTATAGTAATCTAGTCTGTACATTTCTACTTTAGTCTGTTTTGTTGTTTTTAGATGCCACAATGAGACCTAAGGAACTGTGTTTTGTTTTATCAATGAAGCTGACTCTGAGGGACTCACTGCCTAATGTAAGTTATCACCTGATATGAGTCACAACATGATACGAGTTGAAATCTGATGTGAGTCACTACCTGATGTGTGTTACAGCTGTATGGGAGTTTTTTTAGTAAGCTAAATGTTTGTTTGGAAATGTATTAATACCATCTTCTCTGTCAACCAAAAATTCACACCATCAACTTTGAAAAGAAGAAAAATTCACGATTCAGTGACTCACACTGGCCAACACTTACACCAGCAACACCAGGTCTGGTGTTCTGTTCCGCTGTTCGGCCTTCCTTGAGGAGGCCATCAGCTGGCATACTACTGCCAACGTTCTCCCTCTCCTGCTGTTAACTTTTTACTTTCTTTAACACAAAGAGTACTCCTGCTCTGTCTTCTCAAACCCCCTGTCAGTCGTGGCAGACAGCTGCTCACACTGAGCTAGATTCTGCTGGAGTTTTCCTCTCCACTGTCGCTACATGCTTGCTTAGTATGGTGGTTGCTGTAAAGTCACTGACACAACAAGTCAGTCACTCGATGCAATCTGCTGGGTTTCCTTACATAGGAAATGTTTAATTAATTGGCGTAATGAACTGGACTCAATTGGAATGTTTACTTTGTGAAGTGCCTTCAGACGACTCTTGTTGTGATGTGGCACTATATAAATAAACTAAATTGAATTGTTTCAGCATTGTTAAGTAACACAAATTGCAACCCTACTACTGCATGCAAAAACACCATGAGGGAAAGTAAAATGTTGTTGCTATGGTAACTGTTGTGTTTACATTTGTTTTAGTCTCCCTAACGAGATGCTTCATTTAGAGCTTGTTGCAGAACAAAGTAAAAACAAATACACACTCTGTGTGTGTGTGTGTGTGTGTGTGTGTGTGTGTGTGTGTGTGTGTGTGTGTGTGTGTGTGTGTGTGTGTGTGTGTGTGTGTGTGTCTGTGTACATTTGTGGCTCTGAGTGTGTGTTTGTTTCTGTGTGATAGTGACACAGGGCTCTTTGTACCTAATTATCCATCTGATGCAACGTTAAACTGTCCCCTGAAATACTAGCTGTGTGTGTGCACGCACGCACGCGCGTGCGCACACACACACACACACACACACACACACACTCATTCCTTTGTAAATCGTTAATCAATACTGAAGCACCGCGACCCGCTACACTAACTGACGATCAATATTCCCACAGACACACTCAGAGACACACAAAAAGAGGAGCAGACACCTGGTAAATACCAATTAGGTGAAGGAGATTCATCTCCTCCAAATTACTTCATCTGCTCCTCTGAGTCGTCTGTCAGCTTCCAACATAATGAAAGAGGAGGTGGGAAAGGAGCTAGGAGGAGCAAACAGAAGGAAGAGGAAACTATGACAAGAGTACAAGGAGAGGGAAGGCAGTAAAAAAGAAGATGAGCAGCTGTAAAGTCAGAGTTTTTTCATAATCCTGAAACAAAGCTCTGATTTGCAGTTTTGATACAATTGTGTGTTAAATGTTGTGTGATGATGATGATGATGATGTAATCTTTAACAATTAATCAATCAGTTAATGTATTAAACTGAAGAACTGATTGAAACTTAAGAGAGTGATGATCTTTGACACTTGACTGTTGTTAGAGTTGTTTATTTCAACACACACAACAATAACTAATTGGACTTTCTTTTTTGTTTGATTTTTGAAACATTTTCCAGGATTAAATTAATAATTTAATTACACAGTGCCTGTATCAGAAACGGTAAAAACTGCTTAGTGTCACTTTAAATATGATTTTAACAACACCTCACCCTCATTTTGATTAAACAGGTTAATCAGAGGTATTTCCTATTTTGTAACTGATTCAGTGTTTGTTCTGAGAATAAACTATCTTCAAACTTTGACCTTTGAACTGTGAGTCAGGTGTGTGTGTCAGCTGTGTGTGACTGTGGTGTTTGTGTTGTGTTGCTTCCTGTGTGAAACATTGCAGATGATGTGTTCAGGGTCACACTCTTCACTCCGAGACCGTTTCCCAGGAACAAAAATATTCAGCTACACTTCATCTCTCCATTGACTCCCATGCATTCATACATTTAACATTTAGCTGGCCAAGGCCCTCTGGGGCCCCCAAACATTATTCTGCTGTCAGTCACCCTGAAACATGACCAGTAATGAGATTCATCCAAAACCGACCTGCAGCATGAGAGGGAAATCACACCTACGCCCGCTAAATGATTGACAGCGCGTCGTCCTCCCATAATCCCACGCGGCAGACACAAGAGACCCTCGCAGACGGGAGATTGTACCCCTCCCAAAAAAAATCTCACATCAGGTATTCAGAGCAGCAGCGTGAAAAAGATGAGAGCTAGTCCCATCACCATCATCATCAGTTACAAACGAGCAGAGAGAAAAATCGACTGAGAGGCTTTTATGAGTTTAAAGACAGCAGCGACGTTAAAGTGACTGGAGATCATCGTGTTAAATTCTCACAGAGTTCAGACTGGATCATCCCATCATCACCAACCCAGCACCCAGAACAAAGAACCAGACACGTCACACCCTGCAGGCCTGAGCACTTCAAAGATAGTCAAACAGAACTGTAACCAGAACAGAACCATCTTCATTACCACCTTCAAACTGAAGTTTGAACAAAAATATCAACAAAAAAGTAAATATACAAAACAGCACTGAGGCTGATCAATCCACCTCTTGGATTCTATCAAACTGTCTGTATCAGCTGTGACATAATACTGCATCACCTATAGCCCAAATCAATCTGCCCTGAACAGAGGCTCTGACAGCCACATTGGCCTGGATTTGCTGTGACTGAACAACACATAAATACATTGCTGATGTTTTAAAGCTGCACATATGACGACACTCCAGGATGAGACAGGACTCTGCTTCTAGCTGGTAATAAGGTGGCGCTTGTGCTTGGCTCTGCTGCTGTTATTAGGCACACTTTTAAACACTTCACTGCTAACTTTCTCATTTCTGCCTTACTTTTGTCTGCAATCTTTTTTGGTGTTGTCCCGGCTACCATCTCGCCCAAGTGGTTTGTCCTTCCTTAGCCAGCCCCAGGGTTCTGGTTGAGGTGAAGGACTAGCTATTGTCTTTAGAGACCATCTTTCTTGTAGCAACCCTCCGATTACTGGACAACCCACTGTACCTCTTGAGCTACTGCTGCCCCCTTCAGCTTTATCACTGCCTGTTCCAACTCCAACTCGGCCCGTCATTCTAGATAGTTTTGCTCCTGTTTCTTTGCCTGAGCTAACCAAACTGGTTAACTCTATGAAAACATCTGCATGCCCCCTCGACATTTTACCCTCATTTTTGTTTAAAAATGCTTTTCAGTCCATCGGTCCTAGTGTGCTCTCTATAATTAATGCTCCCCTGGTTTTTGGTCAGGTTCTTGCTTATTTTAAGCACGCTGTAATCCACATGCTTCTTAAAAACCCAATCTTGATCCATCTCTCCATAGTAGCTTCATCTCCAAGATCTTGGAAAAGGTTGTGGCTAAACAACTCACAGCTGCTCTTGATGAACAAAACATCTATGATAGTTTCCAGTCAGGTTTTCATAGAGCTAATTCTACTGAAACAGCTCTTCTCAGGGTCTCTAATGACCTTCTGACTCACAGTGATGCAGGGGAATGTTCTGTTCTGGTTCTGCTGGACCTGACTGCAGCCTTTGACACTGTTGACTATCACCTGCTACTGGATAGGCTGAGAGACTGGGTAGGCCTATCAGGAACTACTCTGGAGTGGTTCTCCTCGTATCTGTCAGAGCTTTCCTTCTCTGTGGCCATCTCCAAGTTTCGGTCCTCCTCTACCTCCCTCGCCCATGGTGTCCCTCAAGGTTCTGTGTTGGGGCCTCTACTTTTCCTCCTTTAGCTGCTCCCTCTCCAGGACATGCTGAGCTCTTTTAAAGGAATCTCATACCATCTTTATGCAGATGACATCCAACTGTATATCTCCTTTAAGCCCCCATGAGATGTCTAAGCCAATTGTTATTCACACCTTCATCTACTCACACTTTGACTACAACTCAGTTTTTTACTTGAGTCTGAGCAAAACCTCCCTGAACCATTTACAGGTGGTTCAGAATGCTCTGTCACCCCGCTCCTCTTCCAGCTTCACTGGCTGCCAGTTAACTTCAATTTTCATTTCAAGATCCTGGTTCTGGTTTTTAGGGCCTTACATGGACAAGCACCATCATACATTGGTGATCTTCACAGTCCCTACACCCCCAGCAGGTCCCTGAGGTCCAGTGATCAAAGCCTACTGGTTGTGCAGTGTACCAGGCTAAAGACCAAAGGTGACAGATCATTTGCTGCTGTGGCCCCCAGACTCTGGAACTCTCTCACCCTGAGTCTGAGATCAGTGGACTCAGTTGTCTCCTTTAAAAAGCAGCTGAGAAGAACTCACCTGTTCAGGCTGGCTTTGGTGTGACCTTCTGTTAATCCTCGTCTTCTTCACTAGCTTTTGTTTAAGCTGCTGTTTCTGTAAATTGAGTATTTTTTGGGCTTCCATGTTTACTTTTTCATTTTTATTCTCATTCTTTGTTTTCTTATCCTAATATTTAATCTTCCCCATTTTAATTATGATCTTTTTTTAAATATTTTTTTTATTTTTATCGTTCTTGTGAAGCATCTCGTGATATTTATCTTGAGAGGCGCTATATAAATAATCCTTTCTTCTCCTTCTTCTGACCTGAGCTCTGACTAACCTCAGCTCAGGTGGTTTCCTATGACTTTCACTAAGAAACCACAGAGAAATCAAGGGTCAGAGTTTATGGTTAAGGCTGGAGAGCAGGGTAAGGGTCAGGATTAGAGAATTAGGACACATGGCAGATGACCAGGACTAGAAGTTACTGTGATGAACTAGTATGTCCTCGACAAATAGAGGAAGTAATTCCACCAGAAACTGGGGAAAACTAGAGCTTTGTTGAAAGTGAAAAAAATCACTAGAAACTATCAAATTAAGTTAAACAGATGGAATGACTCAAGAAGACTCTCTGAGCTAAATTGTGTTCACAAACCAGGCAAGATTATTCTGAAAATGTGTTTAAAAGAATGCTGATGTGTAAACAACTCATAATTTATTAAAATAGAATAATAAAACAAATGACAGAAGTGAAACCTGCTACTTTTAGGTGTTCACCAGATTTTTATATCCCAAAATTGATCATTTTTTCTATAATACCTTAGCGTTTTTTAGTGTTGCACATTGAACACTTTCTGTTTGTATTAATTCTGATTTACCTGCATGACAGAAACTTGACTTTAAATCAATCACTTTTTTTCAAATATGGACCATGTTTGACGAAGCCCTGTTTTAATCACCTTTTGAATAAATACATTACATTTAATTTTACAAAGTATTAATATGTCTTTTTTAATGATTTGGAATAAAAGAGCAAAAAATATGAGGAGAAACTGGTTAAAAGCCTATGATGTGTCCTTTATCAATGTGAGTTTTATGTGAAGACGCTGTAACTGACTGCTTTCCTGAGTGTTTGTGCTCTGTGCTGCACAGTCTGACCCTGACATGTTTCCTGTTCACTGGACGCTGCCAAAAACACAAGAGACCTTCCCATCATGCATTTCAGCAACCAGAAAGAGAAAAGGGAGCTGCTGTAAAATCACCACTTTTCCTTTCAAAAAGCTGCTGCAGTTGCATCCATCCATCCATCCAGTTTCACCCTCCCTCCTCTCACAGCCTCAGAGAAGAGAGGCCAAGGGGGGAGGAGGAACGAGATTAATGCTCAGAGGAGGAGGGGGTTTTAGAGAGGAAGGAGGGGGGTGAAAAGAGGAGAGGCGAGTGTATGATTCCTCATGGGACAGAAGAGGGCAGGAGGGGGAGGAACACAGCAGGGAGGAGGAAGACAAAAATAAGAGAGGAGGAGGAGGTGTAGCCCAGTCAGACCAGATCAGTCAGCATCTCTGGAATCATCCTGTTAAATCTTAACTGAAAGACTTCTCCAGATTTAAAGCAGCAAGTGTTCTATGTTGTCAACAAGCTGCAGTTACTATTCACACAGACAGTAATCCATTTAACTTCACCTTCTCAAACTGATTGTCTTCAACCATGTTCTGCTGTCTGGGAGTCTTTCAGTCAGAGGAGGAATGTGGGTCAGGATGTCTGACAGTCAAATCCAAAGGGGTTTGAATAAAGGCAAAGTTAAAGTTAAAGTCCGAAGTCATCATCACACACTGGTGAAATTACATCTCCGCATTTGACCCATCCCCATGGTGGGGAGCGGTGAGCTGCAGCGGTGAGCTGCAGCTGTGGCCGCGCTCGGGAACTATTAGGTGGTTTAACCCCCCAATCCAACCCCTCAGTGCTGAGTGTCAAGCGAGGAGGCATTGGGTCCCATTTTTTCAAAGTCTTTGGTATGACCGGACCGGGAATCGAACCCTGATCTCCCAGTCCCAGGGCGGACGCTCTACCACTAGGCCACCAGAGCTGGTAACTGGACTTCTTTGGTTTCTTGAAGACGTTTCACTTCATATCCGAGGATCTTTATCAGTTCTGACTGGAATATATGCATCTGACAGTCACATTTTCAGAGAGTATGAACCAGGTCCAAGCCATTATATACAACCAGGAAGTCATGGTTCAGAATAAAATAACCAGAGAACTCTGATTGGTCCAACGTATGGACCAAAGCCTCCGGACAAATTAGTTCTAAGTGAACAGATCCATCCTTCAACTCAATAACTGGTCACCCTTTACAAATAATATTATTAGGATAAAAGTTGTGACCAGTCCAAACAAAGCTCTAACCCAACCACATCATTATTTAAAACAGAACCATCAGATGGCATGAGCTCTGACTGAACTGATTCATGCTTTTCCTCAACAAGTCACTCTATGGGACAAAACCAGTTTTGAATGTTCCAAATAATCCTCTAACCCAGTGGGTCCCAAACTGGGGTCCTCATAATTTTGTCTGTGCTGAGGTTGTGAGGTTAGCAAAATATTTGTAAAAATTACATTTATAAAATCCCAATAACACACCCTACAGTATAATCAGAACTCCATATAAAAGTTATAACTCTGTATGTCTGTATAAAGTTTGTAAATGATCACATTTAATGTGTTTATGTGTGTAGGAGTTGGGGTTGGGGGTCCTCAAGGAAAAAAGTTTGGGAACCACTGATCTAACCCAACCAGTTAATCTTCAGAACAAAGCAGTCCAATAATTGGAGTTGTAGAAGGTCTGAACCATTTTTTAATTCAACAAGACATTTTCTGGTACAAAATCATCAGATTTGATTGACTCTGACTGGACTGAACCATCCTTATACTCACAGGTTTGAAACAAACCCTTCCGATGGTTTACGCTCTGACTAATCCAGACCACACAAAGCTAAAAGCACAATATCTCTAACCTCCTGATTTAAACCAAATGTCTACATAAATTCAATGTCTTTATGATGATGACACAATGGAAACAATTCCTCACCAACATTTTCTTCTTAAACCAAATCTTGGTCTGAATCTTCAGAGATGATTTTGAGCAACTTGTGTTATTTTCCATCTGCTGTTTTGTTAAGCTGAAGCTTGGAGACAACCTGCTTGTGCAGAAGAACTGAGACCAATGTGGGGAGGTGGTTTTATTGTTTTGGCTAATCAGTGTACGCTCTGCTTTAGAAGAAATAAAAATCTCCCCCACTGATCATGTCTACTAATCTATCATGGTGGTAAACGGAGCTGTATTATTCTATGTTCCTTCATTATCTGATAAACAACAATCTCATCATTTCTATGTCTTCAATATCTCTACAATATGAGAATTACGAATAAACATATATCAACATCATGTTATAAATATACTTGGTTTTGATGTCAGATTACTACTTTAGCTCAGGTAGCATGCACATCCAGTTTCAATATTTAACACAGAAAATATTTTAAACCTTTGAAGACACAGAAGAGCTCTGTGTCAGTTTTCTGTTGTCAATCTTTCAGTTTGGATCAACAGACCCAACATCCAGAACTGGAGCAGCAGCTGAACTGGAACCACCTCCTGCAGAGTCTCTGACATTTTTCAGCCCAAGTGTGTTCGTGTGTTTACAAAAGCTTCATGAAAAAGTGGTTAAATGGTCATTTTTATATTATCTTCATGTAAATAGAACAGTTTGTTCTGACTCTACTTTTAAACAAAAATAAGGATAATGTGACTCACTAATAACTGGTAAACTAAAACTGTTCGTCCATTTCACAAATGAAGCGTTCTCTAAATGTAAATCACATTTGGCCGGGTGTGTGGCCAATCACCAAATGTCCAGTTATTAACATACTGGTCACCAACAGACCAGTGGCCAACGCTTTGATCCCAAATGTTGCATTTACCAAAGACCAATCACCAGAAGGCCAGTTGCTATCAGGCTGATCACCAGCATACCAACTACAAACAGGGCTGTCACAAACAGGCCAATAGCAGTTACCAATGTGTGTGTTATTCAGACTCAGTACATCTTTTTTTTTCTTGTGTTCTGATGGGATCAGGCCCAATCATTTAATATATTTAGCTGATGTAACACTTATAAATTAGATGAATCCTTCTGAATTTTTACCAGTAAATTGAAACTTGACGACACCTCACAAATCTCTGTGTTTTTCTCCTCCACGTAAACCAGTGATGTGTTTGTATTATTATATGTATTTACAATGTTTATATTGCAAATTTAAATGAGTTATTGTAGTTTCTGATTTTTAGCATCCTATTCTCAGATTCTTACTGCTAAATTTTATTCTTTCAAAACTCTGTCATCTTTGGAAATTAAAAAATTTAACACCCACAATAATTAAAACATGAGTATGTTGCTTGTTCCTGTTAGAAATAAACAGTTTCATCACAGATCTATGTGTGAATGATCCATGAATGCTAATTCATTTCAGTATCAGTTTGCTGTGCTGTGTTGACAGAATCATCACACATGTTGGTTTGAATATGAAACACTGATCCATCCATCAGGTTGGAGCTCTAAGAACACAGATCCATGACAGCCAAGAAAAACGTGAGTTACCTGTCGATGATGACGGGGTCCGATGGGGTCTCATTCCTGTTTCCACAGCTCTTCTTATCACAGCAGCGACTAAAACACAGAATGACAAACAGCTCCATCAGTCCAAAACTACACTCAGACTTCATTACTACACAGCACCTGGCTGCACAGGTGACACCTTCAATCCAGTTGTGTTCAGTCCTGGTCTCTGATCTGCAGTTCTAACACCTAAGTAGATCACTTAACTGATCCTTCCTAGTCACAAGATTCAAAGGTGTGTGTGTTGTATCAGTGAGTGTTGTTGCAGGTGTGTGTTATTTTAAAAGCCTTGTATCAAGCGTGTTTTGTTTCAGTTGGGTAATTGGTTCAGGTGTGTGTTATTCAGAGTGTGTTTAATCAGGTGTGTGTTATTCAGTGTGTTGTATCAGGTGTGTGTTAATCACATTGTGTTGTTTCAGGTCTGTTTTGTTTCAGATGCATGTTATTTAGAGTGTGTTGTATCAGGCGTGTTCTGTTTTAGGTGTACAGGTATGTTATTCATTCTGTTGTATCAGGCGTGTGTTGTTTCAGGTGTGTTCTGTATCAGGTGTGTGTTATTCAGAATTTGTTGTATCAGTAGTGTTATTTCAGGTCTGTGTTATTCAGAGTGTGTTATATCAGGTGTGTTCTGTTTTAAGTGCATGTTAATTCTGTTGTACCAGGTGTGTGTTGATTCAGGTGTGTGTTATTTGGAGTGTGTTATTCTGAGTGTGTTGTGTCAAGCATGTCTTGTATCAGGCATGTGTTATTTAGAGTGTGTTGTATCAGGTGTGTTCTGTTTCAGGTGTATGTTATTCAGAGTATGTTGTATTAGGTGTGTTATTTCAGGTCGGTGCTATTCAGAGTGTGTGTTTTTTTCAGGTGTGTGTTATTTCAGGTCGGTGTTATTCAGAGTGTGTGTTTTTTTCAGGTGTGTGTTATTTGGAGGATTTTATTCAGAGTATGTTGAATCAGGAGTGTGTTGTATCAGGTGTATGTTATTCAGAGTTTATTGTATCAGGTGTGGGTTATTAAGTGTGATTTATTTTTTGACAGATTTATCCGTCAAAAATAAATCAAATAAGAGTAAAATTTAATCAGATAGAGACAATGATAGAAGTATTCTCTAAGTGTATGTGCTGCCTTAACGAGTGAATTTCTCCACTGTGGGACTAATAAAGTCTATTCTATTCTAAAAATGTAAAATCATATGCAGAATCCCATGGTTTGAAGAATGAAATGAAAAAATGAGTGAAATACATTAATAACATATGAAGGCAGATTTCCAAATGGCTCTTATTCACAAAAAAGGACAGAACCATAAGAGATCCTAGTCTAGGTGTGTTTAGCGGTTCTTACCTGCACATGATTTCATGTGTGAGCAGAACCCGGCACATCTCTGGGTTCTTGTCCTGGCCTTCATAGATGATAGCCTAAAACACACACACACACACACACACACACACACAGGTGTGATGATCTGTACTTGGGTGAAAAGACACACCTGTTAAACCTGTAGCTCAGCTGTGAGGGTTTCAGCTCCGCCCCTTCACTCATCTCAATTAGGACTCATTATTAGTGATTAGTGTGAATGAAGTGAGCAGGCAGGACGAAGGGCAAACATTTGATCCTCTGAGTGTTTCATTACAGCTGCAGCCTGCAGACACTCACAGAAACCAGCTGGAACCAAATGCATGAAAAGCCTTTTTCACAAAGAACACATCACACAACAGAGACAAGTGCGCTCGTTAAACCGCTCTAATTAAATAACTCGTTGAATTTAAACGCTGCTGATTTCCATTAGTGTCACAGCAGAAAGTAGACAGAGGGGCAGGCTGCTGACAGAGCGCCTGCTGCCTCACACTAACTGCTCCTGGCAGCGCCCTCTGTGGGCGGGACTAAAACCTCCTGGTTGGTTAGACCTGCAGGGTGCCGCTGCAGGCACCGTGTTCTCACTGCAGGAATATTCACAAGGAAAAGTTTAGATGGGAGAAAAATAATAAAAATAAAAGCATCCTCTTTGTTTGTTGTTTTATGAAACCAAAAATGCATGACATCTTTTCTCATCCACCTAATTACAAATTATGCTTCTGTCATATCTACTAAACATAAGAACTTGTAATGAATAAATTAACTCAAGAGGCTTTGGTCTGAAGCCCCCACAGTAGGACAGCCCTAACAAACAGATTGTCATCGCCTTATATGATGTTTGTGTGTTTGTGATCCTGCAGGTCGTGACTCCTCCCAGCAGGTGGAACAAACCACCTGCAGCGCAGACAGATTGGTGTTTGTGCTGCTTCAGACACTTGACTTTTAGTTCCATCACAGACAGGAGTGAGTTAACATGTGCGTGTGTGTGTGCGTGTGTACATGAGAGAGAGAGAGAGAGAGAGAGAGAGAGAGAGAGAGAGAGAGAGAGAGAGAGAGAGAGAGAGAGAGAGGCAAGAGCGAGGGACCATTAGGATGAAGTAGACAGTGTGTATTTGCTGAGGATGTGAAACTGTAACGATGTGAGGCGCTCCGTGTGAAAGAGCACAATGAAAACACACAAACGTAGCAGATGCTTGCAGTTTGTCTCTGATCACAGATTCATTATGAGCTCAAAGACGAACAGCTGGTGGTTTAAGCACACACGCACGTGCACGCACACACACACACACACACACACGCACTATCTACACAACACAAAATAACATCAACATGCAACTCACAAAATACACAAAACATGTACCCAACAACACACATGTTGTCGTATACACATGAACACAAATACAGATAAATGATCTATACAACCAATTGCAAAGATCCACATAAACAGAACACACTACAACACACACAGGAGATGTGTTTGCTCTGACTGTAATGTAGGCCTCACAACAACAACAAAGGGCTGGGGTGTGGGTTAAGGTCATGGTCAGGGTCTGGCTGATCCTGATTATCATTCTGATCCTGATTTTGATCCTGACCTGGCCAATACCAAGATGCAACAGTTTATTATAACTAAAACTATCTGACTGGAGGTTTTCAGTTTATATGTCTGCTTTAGGAGGAGGAGGAGTGTTGTTCTGTCAGAGCGGAGAAACTAAATCTAATAATTAGTCAACCTAACCAAACCACCTGATAATATGAATCTAAATCTTAATTTGTTTCTTGATCTTAATTCAGTTCAATAATTACTAATCAGAGACAGATCCAAGTGGTTCTTCTGTTTCTTTTGAAATGTGGCTCTGAATCAGTTGATTCTGCTGATTTGATTTACAGACAGATCAATAATTAATAATCAATAATCAGCATCTCACCTGTTTGGTCATGGAGTCGATGAGGCGGACGTACAGGTCCTGCTCCGTTCTGACGCCTGCACACAAACCAGCAGCCGTTAAACTCTCAGTGTGTTTCTGTTACACGTGTTGGACCACCAGGTGTTATTCTGAACACCTCAGCTATCTGTGGGATAAAAAAAACACACCCACCATTGCTGTAAAGAAGCTGGAGTTTATAGTGAATCCCGTTGTTGGTTTTCTCTCCGCTCGACTCCTGAAACAACAGAAGAAGAAGAAAACAGACGCCCACACAGAGAGTGTTAGTTTTCTACCACCTGATCAGATCTGGGGTCTGATTTATTTTATCACCTGATTTGTGGGTTCAGGTGATCAGAGTTTTATTACAGATCAACTAAGCCTTAGTTTTCTTTAACTTGGCACAACAAACCCTAAACCTCCTCTGTGATAGCTGGTTCTGCTTCAGTGATTCTGGTCGTCGTTTGTTCATTCAGATTTTCTTCTTCAGACTCTCAATGCAGCTACACAAAAAAGACATTTTCACCCACCGTTTGATGCTTTTTGCTTACAACACATCATTTGAATATTTAAATTTACAGAGATGAATTAAACAATTATTATTTCAGTTTTTTCTTCAATAAATTCATCAGCTAAGAGAGCTTCTGACTTCAAGACCTTCTGCACCAGGATAGTCCAACAGACTTGGTTCAACTGGGCAAGGAACATCCAAAACTTTCTCTTTCACATTCTAAACTGCCTGACCAAACGACTGAGAAATGCTGCAACATATCTGCTTATTTGAGGTTTTGTTGCCCCAAACGGAACAAAACATGAGGAGGACGAAAACCTTTTACAGAATCAAACTATGGAGAAACTGGTGATATCTGCACCTCCTCACTGACCTATAACATTTTTTAACATTTTCTTTGTCTTTTTTCTCCTTTTATAATTTTGAATTGAAGGCTTTTTTTGTTTGTATTTGTTTTTTAGTTTCCTAAAACTAAAACTGCTCTACATCCCATCCTTCCTCTCTCTGATTAGCTGGATCGTTTGTTAGCTTTTCAAGGTGTTACTGAGTAAGACTCAGTAACACCTTGTTTTCAGGTGGAACTGATTTCAACTGAGCTGTCACAACTGCACAAACAAAACAGATCACAGTGAAAACAAACTCTTGTTGGTCTAAACAGCTTCAAATAAGCTGAAAACTCTGATATCAGATTAAAATCTGAATGTTCTGTTTAACTTGTTTTAGTTTCTCTCCCACCTATCACCTTTGATTTGTTGAATTTTGGTCTTGTTTTGTGCCTGACAGTTTTGTGGGTTTTTCTGTTTATCACAAAGTAGGTGTGTTTGATTTGTGCTGCAGCTCCTCCCCGCTGAAGCGTTCTCCCACCTTTTCTTTCTCCACAAAGTCGACATAGGCGGTGCGTTCGATCTCGACGGGCTGACCCTGACGGTCGTACAGCGCCAGCACAAAGTGAAAGAAGTTGGATTTTCTCAGGTTGGATGGAGGCTGCTTCTCAAAGTGAGCTCGAGCTAATCCCACCCCGCTGAAACAAACACACACACACACACACACACGCACACACAAAGGTCAGGACTGTGAACCTGGAGATTTCAACATTTCAGTATTTTATCCTAAATCTGCATTTCCGGCGTGAATTAGTTTATAAAATGGCAAAAACATTTTTATCAGAGAAACAACCTCAAACTGAAGAACCTTTTAACTGTAAATAAAAACAGTTGCTGTCAAACTAAAACCTGAACATGAGTTTGCTTCTGAATCAGATGAAGAATGGTGTGTGTAAATGAAACGGACCTCTGACAAAAACACACACAAACCAGTTACGTTTCTATGGTGTGTGTGAAAGAGGTACATGTTACTTAGTGAAGATAAAAACACGAACCCAAAGCTTCACATCAACAGCAGCTTCAGGCCAAATGAAATAAAACAACTTCAACCTGAACACCGACGCACAGGCCGGAGTCACGACTGATTAATATTCATGGAGGAGAAGTCAAACTGCAGCTCCGACCTCGACTGTAAATCTGCTGCTCATTATAAAATCACACACAACGCGATCAACGATTGTGTTCTTATTGTGTTTCAGCACAAAGCCGATAACTGACACGTTAATATTTAATGTTCTACCAAAAAGGTTTTACACGCTGCTGCAGAAATAGAAAAGAATCAATTAAAAACTGCTGGAATGCTGCGTAGAAATGTAAATAAATGAATTAATCATCAGAATGATTTAAGGAAATGTTTATAAGAAGAATTCATATTCAAGATGCTGTTCCAGTTTTAGAAAATGTTTGAAGGTCTTTTTAATCAGTTTACATTTCAGTTTCTATTGAGTTTTTATCATTTCTCTGATTAGAAGCAAAAGTATGTTTTCCTCATAATTTAAAATTACAGAAATAATAAAAGCAATTTAGTTATTTAAATAAATTAGTTTTTCATTTTCATTGCTGCTGCTCAACATAAAATATATATATATTTCAATCCTTTAATTTTGTCTCAGAATAAACATCTTTACTAAAAATAAACACCATCATAGTTGTTAGTTGTACTTTCTATTCAGATGAATTTCATTAGAAAGAGTCCATATTTTCTAAATCTGTTTGAAGAGTTCTTTGTTAGATTTTTGTTTTCCTAAAGGAAATTTTTGAAGTTTGATTTCTTTAATGAAAATTCAGTTTTATCAAAAATAAATTAAATGTTCCAAGATTTAAAATATACTTTTAGTCAGAATTCTCTTCAGGCTGCTGATACGTTGACACGCTGGCGGTTAGACTTGGGCTGTCTGAGTAAATGCAGGGGTTACAGATGTTTTACAGAAGGTTGTAGATGTTTTACAAATGTTACAGATGCTAAAAGTTCTCCTTTTTAAATATGGGGGTTTTAACAGATGTGTTACAGATGTTTCAAAGATGTTGGGGTGTTGATCTGCTGCTCAGACTGACGGGGATCCCAACACCTAAACAAAATAAAAAATTTTAAATAAAATATCTTCTCATGCTTTAATAAATAATTAAAAACATTACTTGAATTTTTGGAGTTTATTCAGCAAAAAAAGGTGACTGAGGATCCCTAAAGAAAAAGAATCAATAAAATACACTGATGTTGAAATTTAAAGTGTACATCAAATGCTCACTCAGATATTATTTGAAGGGATCTTAAGTCAGCAGAGAAAGAGAGAAAAGTATTAATTGTGTTGTCAGAGAAAAAATTCAACAAACAAAAGTTATTTATTGACATATTTTAAAAATATTCAAGAAACCTTCAAAAACCTTAAATGCTTTTTGTCCTTTATCAGATATTATTATTATTATTATTATTATTATTATTAATACTAATAATAAACATAATATTTATTACCGATAAAAAAAATAACTATAATATTTTTTGTTTTCATTCTTAATTAAATTTACATTAAAACTTTTATTTCATGTTTTCTTTTTTTTTTTTTTTGCGTTTCAACTCAGAAACATTTAACATTGATCTGAGAGAAGATGAGAATAAACTGCTGGGACTAAAGCTCCCAGAATCCCCCGGGAGCAACGGAGAGTTTACCTCTGTGCAGCAGTGTTGGCGTCGACCACGCCGGCCGAGTGCATCCAGGAGCGAACAGCCAGCGGCTCCTCCTTCATGTTGGCTGTGGCCCCGCGGGGCAGGTTGTCCTGGATTCCAAACATCTCCGACTCGCCGTCACAGAAAACAGCAAAAAAGAGCACCAATAGAAAAAGAAGAAAAAAGTCCAGCACAGGAGATCTATAGGACAAATTTGAACTTCAGGCTGGCCAACATTCTCTGGAAACCTTCAAAACAAGCCACTAATGAGAGAATAAAAGAAGGACGAAGAGCAAAATTACTGGGAAAAATCTGGTTACGGAAGAAAAACTCAGGAGATTTGGTGTCTGCAGAACTTTCTTTTTTGTTTGTTGGATTTATTGCCACTTTTCAGAGAACAAAGGACAGAAAAAAACACTAGTGTTCAAATTTTTCACAAACTGTCAGTCAGTCTACATGTTGAAACCCACAGAGACAGAAAGAAAGGAGGAGGAGGAGAAAAAAGAAATAAAATCCTCAGAGAAAACGAGAGGAAAAACAGAGCCGGCTCCGGACGGCAAATCGAACATGAGCAGAGAGGCTTTTTTCTTTTCCCCAAAGAGAGGAGGAGAGAGGAGGAGAGAGGAGAGGCGGCCCGGGATGGAGGAGAAACTCTCAGCCCTGCGGCCCCACAGGACTGGACGCCAAAACCCAAAAACCCCACGGGTCTTCCTCTGAGTCCCTGACATCACAGCGTGGGGCGGGGCCTTACCATAAATGGAGAGAGAGAGGGAAAGAGGGATGGAGGAGGAGGAGGGGGAGATGAAGGAGGAGGCTGAGATGAACCAATGAGACAGACTGAGAGCAGGTGTGTGTGCGCTGTTCCAACTCCCACCAGTCCTACCAGTGTGGGAACTGGTTTCTGAGGAAGCACCACATCCACACGCACATCTGTAGAGGTGTGGACCATCAGAACCAGCAGGACTCAATCCAGATGTGTCAGAGCAATTCTCCATCTGAACATCACTTTGAGTTCATTCGTTTCACACGTGTCTGAATTCCCGTCTGGGTTTGAAGAAACTTCACGGCTGACCTCCACGCCCCTCCTAGAAAAACCCAGAGCATGGATCCATCTGCAGAAAGGCTCGAGTTCCATGTCCCAAAACCAGAAAATCTGGTCTGTATGCTCTGATCATTACCTCTAATACTTTAGAGAAGCTGAGACAGGTCAGCCTTTGGTGTTACTGGCCATGGCGTGACCACTGACCATCGTCTATGAAGAGCAGATCAAATCATTTACATCCAAATATGAATCTGATGTCAAACTCAAGACCAGAATCCATAAACAATGTTCTGAAGGAAGCTTAAGAACACAGCATCCTCTCAGTTTTTAGCACCAGGGAGCGATAGGAGGCGCCATTACAGGATTCCTGAAAGTCTCTGTGGAATGTGTCTTCCTGGAGGTTACAGCAAAATATCCAGAAATCCTCCAGAAACTCACCAAGAACAGGTTTCAGTAGAATCACAATCCAGCCTATTAGCAGACAGATCCTTCACGTCGAGTCATTCTTGTGTCAGCATCATAAAAAACAATTACAGGAGGGATCAGATCCAAATGGCTTCTTTTTCCCTTTTGTCTTTTCTGGAACAGAAGCTGCCTGCTGCTCAGCTGATTACCTCCAAAGTGTCAGACAGTAAGAGAGTAACGGCGCTCCAGTCTTCTGGGGCCGAGGGCCTCCAAGGCTCCGAGGGGTGGACCGAGTTTGGACTGAGGAGCTGAAAACCAGCAGGAGAAGAGAAGGAGGGAGAAAACTGAAGGCAGACGTATACATGATTTTATTCAGAGAAAAAAAATGAACAGCAGCAAAGGAGACAAAAAGAAGAAATTAAATTAGTAAAAGTAAAGGACTTTGTTCTGCAATGATATAGAGAGAGGAATTTAAAAACTGAGTGACAAAAAGAAGACTAACGAAAGACTGGCAATGAATTGTTTTTTTCCAGCAAGAAATCTAAAAGATGAAAGAACAGAGGAGGAAAATGTGAAAAAGGTGAGTGAAGAGAGTTTATTTTTGTTTAACAAATTAAACAGAAGTAATCTATTAGTTCTAATAGGAAAGAATCTCTGTTCTTGATAATCAGATGATCAGCTGTTGTTACTCACGGCGCCGCCGCTAAAAAGCTGTTAATTCAGTTTAATGGATGAAGGAAAGCGCTGGAAGATGGGAGACGCTGGGGGTGCGGTGTGTGTGTATGTGCGTGCATGCGTGTATGTGAGTGTGTGTGTGTGTCTCTGTGTGTGTGTGTGTGTGTGTGTGTGTGTGTGTGTGTGTGTGTGTGTGTGTGTGTGTGTGTGTGTGTGTGTGTGGGAGGGGGGCAATCTGGTTTTCAAATGAGGCTCTGTTCTTTTGGGATCAGTTCTTGACCTGCTAGGAAGCAGAGGAGGAGCAGGAGGGTTACCACACACACACACACGCACACACACACACGCACACACACACATGCTCGCATACGCACACACNTTTTATTCAAGTGTTGTTGACCTGACAGCGTTAAACCCTGTTTACACTAATCAGAGCTTCGTTACACCTCACAGCGTGCAATACCACACACACACACACACACACACACACACACACACACACACACACACACACACACACACACACACACACACACACAGTAGACTTGATTTCCCATGAGACATTTCAGCCTGGGTTACCTCTTAACTGACTCTTCCCTGTTGCAGTACGGGGGTGTTCAGGCTGACTGGTCCTGGGATGTCTGAGGTTTCTGCATGCAGACATAAAGGTTTCCATCCTCATTCCAAGGACCCGCCCCTCTTCACGGTAAGAACAGATCTGTGTTTAACTTTCATCAAACAGTAGGATGTTAGTTTGTCTCCATTAGTTGAGTTTCACTGGAGACGATTCTGAAAATGTTCCAATTTAATTCCTGCTTATATTTGTAGGTGCTGCCGTCTGCTAAATTTAGCTCTCTGGCTTTAAATCTAAGACACCTCCTACCTCTCACATGCACGCATGTACACACGCACATGCATTCTTACAGTAGGGTTGCCAACTTTCTCACAGATGAGAAGAATTTTTCAAAATTCTAGTATTTCAAAATTAAACATAGGAAGTACATTTTTCATTAAAATAAATTTAAAAAATTTAAATTAAAATCCAGCCTCCCTAAAGAATAAAAATAGATGTAAATTGAACAGAATTAAAATAATTGATATTGCAAGAAGCCAAAAAATTATCTGCCTGTTTTATTAAACTACTTTTTAAATTTTAATTATAATGAATAAACTCATGTTACGTGACTCACCTGTAACTTTCTATAACCTTGCCTGCTTTCCAATCTTCTCAGGTGTGTAAACACGTGGTGGTCAGAGATGTGAAGCTGAACCTGCTGGATCTCAGGTGACAGAGCAGGGGCGCTGTTCATCTGCTGCCAGGCTTTTATTTTGAAGAGAAAACTGTGACCCTTCTGCCTCTGTGTGCGTGTGTATTTGAGTTTCTTGATGTGCTCAGTTTACAGGAGGTTTGCTTTTATTGTGTTAAGCTGCCAGCTGCACACACAAATCTGTGATTTTTTTATTTTTATTTTTTGTGGCTGAGTTTTTCCTGCAGTGAGTGACGTGTTTACAGGAAACGAACAAAAATCAGACGCAGAAACGACCGCGTGCCTTCTCATGAAACCATGAATGTTTGTGACAGTCAAACAAATCTGAATCTAAGTTTACTGAATCTGATTTTAACAGAACTTTAAAACCAAATAGTTTTTTTATTTTGTCCACAGCGGCTGACACACTGGAGTGTGTTTTTGTTTATTGCAGTTTAAATATTTTAATAAGAATTTAACCCTTTAATGGCTGAAACTACTCAGACATTTGCAGTTGGTGACTCAGGTTGCTGGATTTAAATTCTTGAGTTATTTTAGCACCTGAATGTCCATCAGAAGGTTTACATTGTTGTTTAAAAATCAGAACATTAAGGCCCAAAAACAAGACCTGTCAGATCAAACTTACAGTCACAATCTGCTGTTTCATTTTTGTATTGTGCCATTATCAGGTCTCTGTTTCATTTTTCTTCAAACTGTTTGAGTGACATGTTAAAAATGAAGTCTGGATTTATTCAGGATGCAGAAATACATCACTATAGCTTCAGGATTTATTTTTCTGGGTACTAAAGGTGTGTGAGCATGAAAAACCTGCAGACAGTACTCAGGGCTTCAATAACTGCTGCTGTAAAAAATATTCTACATATCTAACAATTTACAGTCAGTATTCTGAGAGTGGAAGAGCAGAGCAAGACAGAAATACTGAATGTTGGTCATTAAAGAATGATCATACTCCATCAGATGAATCAATAATCTGAAAGGCTGTGAAACTGGATCTAAGTTGTGTTCAACCATTGGACCAAAATAAAAACAGTATTTCTGCTCCAGTGGTATTTATTCAGATTAACTTCTTAAACTAAACCATAACAAACTAACCTGCAGTAAAAATTAATCTGATTTATGGAAAAGTTAGAGTAAAATAATTTATGAAATCAGATTTCAAATTATTTCAAATCAGATTTCAAATGAGAATTTATCAACAAACATCATGAAAATATAAAGTAAAATAACTTAGAAAAAACCTTTTTGATTAAAATTGATCTGCAATCATTTTTGATTACTTTGAAACTGAACCTGATACATGTTTTATTTTATTAGTTTGCTGTTCAGCCAGATTTCCTTATCAGTAGTTTGTTCATTTGTTTTTTAATCATAATGACGTCTTTTGGTTACATTTTGCTGGACTCAGCTGTAAAATTGCCAGCGGCGAGGTGCTCAATGTATATTTTACTGTAGGCAGAGACATTTATAATTTTTAATAATTGTAGCTTGTCAGCAGCTAAAAAGACTGAGTTCTGCATCAGTTTTTTCCAGACTTTTATTTTGGTAAATAAGCATTTTTTTAACGTGTGAACAAGCTGTGCATGTCGTATACACTCAG
This sequence comes from Aphyosemion australe, assembly GCA_006937985.1. Taxonomy (NCBI): domain Eukaryota; kingdom Metazoa; phylum Chordata; class Actinopteri; order Cyprinodontiformes; family Nothobranchiidae; genus Aphyosemion; species Aphyosemion australe. The sequence continues at coordinate 613,022 of SSNS01000185.1, forward strand.
CAGGGAGCGCTGCACAGATGAGATGTTTTGTTCCTTGTGTTGATCCTGATGTTTTGTTCAACTTCACAGGTATAAAATCAGCTGGTTTACATTTTGTGGGGATTTTTTTTAATTTGCTGAGAATTTTTACAGGGGGACTTTTCACCTGTATAAAACAAAAATAATTTCTCAAGTGTCTGTTCTTACTGATGTTTTTGGTGCCATGTTTTCTGATGTGCAGAGTGTTTTGTTTTGTTTGAGAAGCTGATTTAAGTTTTCTCTCTGTGTGTGTTTTGGAGCTGACTGCTGTTTTTAAAATTAATATATTAAAATTATCTTTTTTAAACCTAGTGGGTCATCGGCTGTGTCTCCTCCTCTTTTGGATGAATTCTTGCCTTGTCCCAAAGATGTCATCTCTAATCTGGGGGTCAAGGTAGACTCAGAGCTGAAATTTGATAAGCAAATAAATGGGGTGGTGAAATCCTGCTTTTTCCAGTTAAGGAAGCTGGCTAAAGTTAAGTCTGTATTAATGAAGAGGGACATGGAAAGACTCATTCACGCTTTTATTACCTCAAGAATGGATTACTGTAATGGTCTATACGTTGGGGTGAGTCAAGGTTGTCTCTCAAGACTGCAGTTGGTGCAGAATGCTGCGGCACGTTTTCTAACTGGCACCCGTAGGTGTGATCATATCACCCCTGTGCTAGCTTCTCTTCACTGGATTCCAGTTGTTTTTAGAATTAAGTTTAAGATTCTTGTGCTGACCTATAAATCTATGAATGGGTTGGCACCTGCATACCTCTCTGACATTCTCCTGCCATATGAGCCACCACGTCTGCTGAGGTCGGCTGACCAGCAGAAGTTGGTGGTTCCGAAGACGAGGTTGAGGCGGAGAGGTGAGAGGTCTTTTGCTGTGGCGGCTCCAAGCCTTTGGAATCAGCTGCCGGGCAATATTAGGCAAGCTTCCTCGCTTGGAGTTTTTAAAACCCTTCTTAAGACGCACTTCTATGCACTCGCGTTTAACACAACCTGATTGTTGTACATCTGCTCGTTTTTTTTAAATTTTTTAAATGTTTTTATTTTTCTATTTTTATTTTTATTTTTTTTAGGCTATATTTTATTGTGATGTGTTTTTAATGTTTTATTGATGTTTATTATATTTTTTTATTGTACAGCACTTTGGTCGACAGTGTTGTGTAGAAAGTGCTATAGAAATAAAATTGGATTGGATTGGATTGGA
>SSNS01000185.1:614245-718517 GCA_006937985.1 Aphyosemion australe
ATAGGTGTATAAGAGACAGCACACACGCACACACACACACGCTCGCACACGCACACACACACACACACACACACACATGCTCGCATACGCACACACACACACACACACACACATGCTCGCATACGCACACACACTAGAAAATAAATGAATGTAAACATATAAAAAGATACATATTTTTATTTGTTTTCATTATCTTGTAAAAAATCTTTTGAAAAAATTTCCGAGAATTTGTTTTAATTGTTTTTTAAGTTTTTACATACTGTGTAATTTATTATGTGTAAATAAATAACTCATAAATGCTAAATTGAAAATGTTTTAAGTTTAATCAATTTAAAACCTGCTTTTTCACTACATGTGACAGAAAATAATTTTTTGTTTGTCATTTATGTATTTGAAAATATTTATTTAAACATTTTTTTCTTACAGATTAAGAATCAAAAGAAGGTGTTAAATCGGAGTTTTTGTGCTGACTGATCAGAACGTTTCAGCGTTTATTTGGATCTGACTGGAGGAAGAAGAGGCTGTTTAAACCACTAAATCATTGTCAATTACAGTGAAACACGCTGATGAAGAGGAGCAGTTTGCAGCCATTGTCTAATTTGCTCTAATTTCCGTGAAGACAAAGTGAGCTACAGCCAGAGCCCCGTCACTGCTGCGCTGAAGGAACAGATTCTTTCCATCTCTCCGCTGAACATATAAATTCACATTTTATGAGCTGAAGATTTCAGTGGTTTTTATGGTTTGTTTTTCATTTTCAATTTTAAAGTACAAGAAAACCAGAACATCAGAGAATACAAATAAAAATCCACCAAACATCAAATAAATAGCTTTAGAAAACATTTATTTCTTCTGTTTAATTATGTTCTGAAGACAAAATTCAGCATTTGTTAATAAAGTTATTTAACTGAACTGTAATTAATGGTTGAATGGCTTCTAAAGAAATCTTTACTTGATTTCATACTAAAAAAAATACCTGAAATGTATGAACTAAAGTGAACCCTAAAATGACTGTTTTTATTTGAGTTCAAGTCTGATATGATTTTAATTATTGTTGCTTCCCTGCAGATCATTGACTTGCTGCGCTCTGTGTGTTGAACCCTCTTTATTGTATGTCAAGTGTTTCCCTTTGTGTGTGTGTGTGTGTGCGCGCGCATGTGTGTGAGACAGTGCAACCACTCAACACACACACACACATTTGCATTTAAATAGCGACATCAACTGAAGTCTGCAGCGCTGCACCGACGGGTTTCCCACATGTCACTGCAAAGTCAGATGGGCTAGCTGACACACACACACACACACACACACACACACACATGCACGCACGCACGCACACACATTCATTTTTCTATCCTTGTTAGGACATGGAATTAACTTCCATTCATTTCTGAGGTCTTACCCAAACCCTAACTCTAACCATTACTATGTCCCTAAGACTAACCTAAACTTAAACTTAATTCACACCTCATCCTTAACCCCTGAACCAAAACAGTGATACCCTTTGGACCGGGCTTTGGACCCCATAAAACTAAAGGTCCTCATAAGGTTGACGATTATAAAGGTCCCAATTAGGTAATAAAAACAAGAGTACACATGCACAGCTTAAACAGTTTAAACATGCACAGACGTTTTGGAGATTAAGTCCAGAGGCCAGACTGAGATGGTTTGGACATCAGACGATGATCACACTAGTAGAATAAGGCTGAGGTGAAGCCACCAGGAAGGAGGTTTAGGAGGAGATTTAGGGATGCAGTGAAAGAGGGCATGAAGTTAATTAGCGTGAGAGTAGAGGATGCAGAAGATGGGACTAAATGGAGACAGGTGGTTGGACACCCGAAGGGACAAGAAGAGGGAGAAGACTTGTACTTAAACGATCAGCATTTTTCACTAAGTCGACTGTGTGTGTGTGTGTGCGCGTGTGTGTGTGTGTGGGGGGGGGGTTCCAGTTTTATGTCAACCTGTTCAATAGAATCAGCTGGACTGAGAACCCCCTCGAGAGCGTTAAGGCAGCTGTGCATGAATTCTTTAAAGAAATTTTTACAAGAAAACACGAAAGTCTTCAAAATTGTCACAGTGATGCTGAAAGGTTTTTGTTCTCCATAACAGATAAAATGACTTTATCTCACTATGAGCCCTTAACACAAACAGAAAAACAAGACTAATTTTTTTATCATAAATATTTAACCCAAAGGTTTAAATCTTAAAGCAGCCACATGATCATCAGCTGTAGGTTGAGCGTCTCAGTTTATGATTGCTAACAGAAGATCTGAGGTTTTTCCTCTTGTATGCTGTTTTTACACCTTTTTCTAGCTGAAGCAAACATGTTCTGAAACATTTGACAATGGCTAGGTGGCCCAAAACAAACAGAACCACATTCACCATCTGAAGAAATGATGAATCTGAGAAGCAGCACAGCCGGAAACGTTATCTGATATCGGTTTACTCAAGAATAATGAGTTGGCTAAACACAGATCATTAAATCAGTTCTGCCAGATTTAAATAGATAATAATAATAATAATAATAAACTTTTAATCTTAAATCACCTAAATTTACTTAGACCTCTCTGTGTACATGTGTGTGAACTTAAATGATCATTCTTTACATAGAAAAAACTTTGATTTGACCCAAAAAGTGGAACTAAATTGTGCTTTACGGTTTTATTTAATGCTGATCCCAGTTCAGGTAACTTTCCACCACGTGAACTCTGTTACAGAGACATAATACTTTAAATATGACTGATTTCTGTTCATTAACCCAAATCTAAAAGAGTTTATTGTGTTTGTGAGAAAACAGAATCATGATGATGGGTTCTGATAGGTTCTGGTAAATCAGCTGAAACTGTTTCCTCATTATCAGAAAATGACATTTATTTATTTAGTCAGTTACTTTTTGCTGATGTTATTACATGTTTATTTTCACTCCTGTATTTTCCTGTCTGGTTCTCCTTTGGTTCTGTTGGTTTCTGTGGAAACTCGACATTCAGAACCTTTTCTCTTTAGTTATCTCTGCCTTTGGTTCTAATGGGGTTCTGTTTTTGGTCTCTGCTGGGGTTCTGTTGTGTTTCATGTTTGGTTTGGTGTCCTGTTCTGTGTTTGGTTCTGGTTCTAGAGGGCAAGTCAAAGCAAAAAAGCAGCAAACTGAAAATAAAATGAGGAAACAAAGCACTCGACCTTCAGCTGCAAATACAAAAACACTTTCAGTTGTGTGTGTGTGTGTCTGTGTGTGTGTGTGTGTGTGTGTGTGTGTGTGTGCGTGTGTGTGTGTGTGTGTGTGTGTGTGTGTGTGTGTGTGTGTGTGTGTGTGTGTGAGCAAGAGGAAAGAGAGTGAGCACTGCAGGGATTTCCAGTTGTCCCAGTTCAGGGAATTCCCTCTGTCCCAGCAGAGCGCCAGTCAGGTGGAAAAACAGCGCCACCAAGTGGACAGAAAAGGAGTCCGATCCAGGAGATTTAGAACAGGAACGATGTGATGAAGACGAAGAGCAGTGATTAAACAAATATACAGGTGATGATTTCTGAGATCTGTTGGCTTTTTGTAACCAATTTAAATCTCTAATTAGTTTGTTTGATTCACAGAATCAGAGAAAATAAACACACAAAAATATGATTAGCCCAAATGATCAATGAGAAAAGACCTTTTCTAGGTTTTGTTATTGAAGTCTTTTATAGTTTAGACATGTTTAACATTCTGTGTTTTTCTTCATCTTAAACAAAAGGAAAAGGTAAAAAAGCTCAATTTCAATTATGCTAAAATTAATTTTTGATATAATACACAGAAACAGAATTAAACTGTTTACTAATTAAATAAATGTTTATTTTTTATTTAAATAGATTTTCTGGTCAGATCACAGATCAATGCAACTCTATTCAAATATATGTATATAGCTCATTTAAAAAAAAACAATGATCTTTGGGTCAAATGTTGAAATAAAAGCTATAAAATAAGAACATAAAAAAATCTAATCAAATCTAAAAACAATAAATTTATAAAAATGAAACCCTAACCCTATCAACCCTCGTGAAGTTTCAAAAGCCAACGAGTACAAATGAATCTTAAAGTCAGCAGCAGATGAAGCCTGGCTGTGTGATATGCAGGGGTAGCTCTACGGTTTAGGAACGGAAAGGCCCGATTCCTCTGTGGACCAACCAGGACCTCAGAATGGCTAACAGGAAGTGAACGTTACATCTAAGGGGTCTGGAGGGAACATGAGGCTGCAGGAGGTCAGACAGACACTGAGGAATTGGCCCATCATAGGCTTTAACGGTAAAACTTTCTAATTATTTCTAAAATGAAGAAAAGCACAAGGAATATGAGGTCACGTTTGTTTTTGTTTGTGTCAGCTAACACTAACACTTAAGTCACAGTAATAAAATAAAAACAGATCAGTTCTTTAAAGTTCTTAAGATAAAAACATTTTTTCTGTAGATGACAGGTTACTAGGGAGCTCATTTGTTTCTGTTTTAAATACAAATAATATAGATGATAAAAAATGTTATTTGTCATGGCAGAAGCTGAAACATCCTCCTGGGGCCCTGCATCTCCTAAAGAGGACAGGAACTTCCTGTACCAGAAAGTCCACTCAACTTAGATCTGTCTAAATAATTAGGGAGATTGGCCTATTTTTAGATCTGAATTCTTATATTTTTTACTTTAGTTATTTAAACTAAGAACATTTTTTGTCTTTTTATATTCAAATCCAGATTGCTGTGCTAAAATTGTACAAATTTTATGTTTTTAACCACTCAAACTTTGTTCATATAGGTAACCCAGCAAGGAAATATAATGTCCAAAAGGCTGAAACTTGCAAAAATAAACAGAACATTTTGATTTTACAGAAGAAAATTGTCATGTGTGGATTATTAAAAAAAGGCTAAAGAAATTAACAGAAAAAAACACAAATAAAGATAAAACGTAAACATCTCCAACAGCCTAACTGAAACCAAACCAACCCACAATACATTTCTACTCACTTGCAACTTTAACGCAAACACAGTACAACCCTAACACAACCACAAAGCAGGTTTGTCCTCAGCAGAACCATTTTTGTTCTACTGAGTCAATAAACCAGACTCTAACATCAGGTTTTTCAGATGCAGATTAAACCTCATCAGCATCTAAACCAATAGGTTTATCATCGTTCCAGCTGTGGCGCTGAGACATTTTCTCCTTCACAATAAAAGTCTGATGCTACTTTGTCTTAATGAAGCAGAGGCTGAAGACCTTACAGAGGACAAGTCAGCACATCACAAAGGACACCCAAGTTCAGGACATCTGGAGCTGCCACTCAAAGCTGAATTCATTAACCTCCTCTGTTAATTAAATTAAAGACATGTCAGATTCAATTAACAGCAATTAAAGAGCAGTGAGTGTTTTAATCGGGTGTGATGGACCGAACCGAGCCAGGAAACTGAAGGTTCGCTTGTCTACTGCCTGCCAGACCGAGCCCAGGGCTCAAATTGCTGTCCAACAACTTACTGAAAGATTACTTTTCTTTTAGTTCATCATTATTTCAATCTGAGCTCAGATTCATCCTTCAACATTGGATTGCTTGGTGTTGTGTTTCTAACCTGATTAGTAGAAAATGGTTTGTAGATTTTAGGTCCTTGGTTGGTGGTGATGGTGGTTAGTGTTAGTCAGGGGAGGCTTGTCCACAATTGTCTTCAGGTAATGAGCTTAAATCCTGATACCTGAACATTTCATCAGCATCTTGTTTAGGTTGCACCTCAAACTTTCCAGGAGCTCAGTGACCCCCTGGTCAGGATCTGGGAGGAGATACCCCAGGACACCATCCATCAGCTCATAAAGAGGATGTGTAACATCCTTTTGTTACTAACATATCCCATAGTCCTTACTAGTATTCGCCCTATTGAAAAATTATGCTTTCAAACGGTTCCTTTATTTTTCTTAGCAGTGCATATTCCTGTATTGTTGTTAGGTCGGCTATATAATTTTAATTTTAATAGTAAAAAGTGAGTCCAGTGCTGCATGATGGCCTTACGCCCCCTGCTGGACAGAAACGGTCTGATTCTGAAGCACACACCGACAAAGCAACAAAGCGGGCCAGCCTGGAAAGTTTTTGTTGAGCGTTGTCTCCCCCTAGTGAACAGAATTGTGTATTGCAGATGGAGGACAGAAGACATGACGGCTGTATCAGATTCTGTCTGCCCCCTGCCCTTACAAATGTTTACACTAAAGTAAACAACAAAAACAGGGCAGAATGTATGCATGTATACAAAAATCCATCCACTTATCAGAGGACCATGATGTTTTATGACGTTGTAGGTTTCATGATTTCAAGATTACAAGATTTCACCTTGTCTTTTTCTTATCTGAACATCACAGAAAAGAACTAGCAATGAGATTTTTTTTTATCATAAATCACCTTAAACTAAGTGTTAACAATGAGACAGAGACACTGATTTGCACACCTAGTATGAAAATTAAACAAACTAGAAATATGGAGGTGTTCAGATTAGTTTTTCGCTTCATGTCATAATGTACCACTTGGTGGCAGTATATCACCAAGTCGTTGTTTAATAACTGCCAATCGAAGCAGAAGCGCACACGGTTCACTTTTTTATTAAATGAAATTATTTCCGTTTTTGCTAACAGGCTTCATTTAGGTCTGATTGATATATATATATATTTATGTGTAAAATGTCGTATGTAAAAACGTTTGCGTGATTTATTATAAATCCTGGTTCATGACGTCACGAACCCGGAACATAAACAAAGCAAACAAAGGCGGTGGGTTGAAGTTCGCCTCGATGAAGTCCTCCTCCAGCTGATATGTTCCCCGTTTTTACACCCACACACGGACTGCTTCTGGCGGCTCTCACCTTGGTTCCGACCCGCCTCTTGTGCTCCTCTTCGACGGTACCAAACATCCCGAACATCGCCGTTTACTTCGGAACGAAGAGCCGCTACGAGGAGGTGAACCCGCACCTGCTGCAAGACGTGTTATCTGTGAACGCGTCCGTGTTGAGACCTCCACCCGGTGAGAGCTGCTCCCCGGTACATCTGACCGCTGTCATCAGGCATGGCAGCCGGTTCCCGACCGTCAAGAACATCCGTAGGATCCACAAGTTGAGCGAGCTGATCCGGAGAGAAGCGTCTAAAAGCTCGGAGGGCACTGTCGGCTGGTTGCGGGAGCTCCGGAGCAGCTGGGAGCCGTGGTACACTGAGGAGATGGACGGTGAGATCAGAGAAACCCAGGTCAACGTCCTGACCCTGACTGATGAGGTCTCATCTGGACCACGATTGGTCATCAGATCATTTGAATTTGGTTTATTTGTGCATGTTACCTATAACTGATGGTACTCTTGGCGGTGGTTTTCTAAGCCATGTGATGGGTTTCTGTTTCCCTCAAGTATATGTATAACTTTTGCTCTGAGAAAGGATTAATCTTGTGAAATTTGTCAGAAAAATTATTATTCATGTAAAATAATCCAGTTTTTTTATTCAGATTCTTGTGTTTTTTTTACATTAATAGAATTGAAGATTTGTTGGATTTTCGAAAAGTATCTTGTTGAAGAAAATAAACCTTTTCTTTTATTCATTTTTAATAACTTTCTGTTGGGGTCCTGGAACCTTCCATTGAAATTTATAAAAGTTGATTTCCTGGAAACACTCTATGAATTCAAACATGGCACATGTTTTTTCCTAATAACTTCCCTGATGGTCTAGACCAAAACAAGGAATGTTTTGTTGCTCTTCAGATAAATATGTGTCCATCGCTCCTCCTCCTCCTCCTCAGGTCAGCTGGTGATGAAGGGCAGGGATGACCTTCGTTTCCTTGCCAGAAGACTGGCCACCTTGTTTCCATCCCTGCTATCGGAGGAGAATGTGAGGAAGGGGAAGATTCGCTTTGTGAGCAGCTCCAAGCATCGCTGTGTGGACAGCATGGAGGCATTCCAAGATGGTCTGCACCAGCACTGGAGTCACCAAGGTGAGGCCCCCTGCACCCTAAAGGCTTTGTGGGAAACATATGTTCTTGACCTTTGACTTCACTTTCCTCTGCTTCTACAGACAGCCCTCCTGAATACAGACATGAGGTGGATGATGAGCTGATGCGCTTCTTTGACCGTTGCCGTGGTTATTTGGAGGGTGTAGAGAACAATCGCTCTGCACTGATAGAGGTGGAGAAGTTCAAACATGGCGAGGAGATGGAGGCACTGAGGAGGAGGACGGCTGAGAAGCTGGGCCTTCCTTTTCATCGTCTCACACCAGGTGAAACATGACCTCATTTATTTATTAACATATTTATTTCGAGGGTAAGCCTCTTGAGATGTGCCATCTTGTTTTTGAGAGGGTCCTCTATGACGAGTTCAAAAAACAAAAACGAAGAATCAAGACGGTCGAGCTATTTGTAAAAGAGAGAAAAAAAGGACAATGCTTCACAAAAGACAAGAATAGCATACTAACACACCCACTAACATTCACACATTACTCTCATAATGCACCCAAAGAAATGACAACAATAAACTATCTCAACTTGGAATAAGCTAACAGAAAGGAAATTAATTCAATATGGGCTCCAGACATACTTAAGAACAGGAACAAATATTAGAGTATTACGAAATAATCTAAAATAAATAATCATGCAAACATGAACAACACGATTGTTCCGGTCTAATGGAGCTTTGACACAAAAAGCTAATTTCATAATTCCCGTTTTAAAACGAGGAGCAACAAAAGACATCTGGTTGTTCAACTGCAAATTATAATTCGACCTGAATGGCACCAAATGAGTCCTTAAGTAACATTTAAGTAACATGGTCAAAATGTATACATTTAAAAATAAAAAGAAACCAGTAAAATCTACGTCTAGCAGTTAATGAAACCACAACAAACATGAAACAATGATGTGTCCTAAAAGGGCAGCAAAATAAAACAGCACAAACTGTTGTACACTAGCTCACGTGACATAAGCCTGGAACCGTATTGTTTCGTTACGTCTGCGTATTCTAGAACAGGAAATAGAAACTGTGTTGCAATGTGTTTTCTGACACTTTGATTTATTGAGGTCAAGTTTATTACACAACAGCCAGTGCTGCAATTTGTTAAAATCATGTTGAAGGGACACCCGTATTTCAGTAATATTGGGTTTGGAGCAGTATAAAATTGTGTCGTCAGCGTATAGATGAACAGAACACGAGACGGACACATTCCCACAGCCCAGACATGTCCTCTAAGGTCCGAAACATCCTCATAATGCAGACATGTCCTCACTAGAACTGTGTTTGTCCTTTCATGGCTCCTGTAGACTTGGTGGAAGCTGCCTTCTTTTTGTGCACCTACGAGCTGTCCATCAAGTCCCTGCATTCACCGTGGTGCTTCCTGTTTGACAAGAGTGACGCAAAGGTACAACAGCAGTAGAATGTTCAATAATATTTATGACATGAATGTAAAATCTGTCAAAACAAATGGTATAGAGCATTTCTAGAAGAGTGGAAAAGAGATTTTTTTCTGAACAAGATCAATGGACATGCTTTGGGTTACTTCTCCCTGCTGTTTGTCTGCAGGTGCTGGAGTACAAATCTGACCTAAAAAACTTCTGGAAGCGCTCTTATGGTCATGTGATCAACAGCCTGTCCAGCTGTCCTCTTTTCCATCACATCTTCAGGACGCTGGATAAAGCCGGTCGTCCTCGCAGGTGGGTGACCTCCTGACTGATCAGTCAGCTGCAGGCTCTCACTGACTGATCAGTGACTGATGCTGATCCTGAACCTTCAGGTCCACTGAGGCAGCTCCAGAACCAGCCTCTATCCTGGTGGGACATGCTGAGACGCTCCTCCCCCTTGTCTCCCTCCTGGGACTCTACAAGGATCAGACTCCACCCACGGCCAACAACTATCACTCACAGCATGGTAAGAAGCCCCGCCCCCACCAGCATCTAATCAGGGAAAGAGCTTTGAGAAAAATCTTCTGTGTAATTGTGGACAGGCTGCCTTAATAAAAAAATAATCTGAAATAAAATAAAAGACAATTATATTTAGAACGACGATGTTACAAATTTATGTAAAAATAAACAAAAATAAGAACAGAATCTTCAGTACTGCAAAATATATATTAGGTAATGAAGGAGAGATTTCTGGAAATTAAAATAAAATTATAAATTATAAAAAATATTTAAAAAATATCATTAGATTTGAATATTATTGCAAAATATTACTATTATAATTATTGTAAAATAAAGATTATTCATAAACCAATTAAAAACTTAAGAATATATTCTTAAGACCATTCAATTATTAGGGTACTTTGTAAAGAAAATGCAATACACATCATGGAAAATAAAATTCTCAAGAAGTTTTTAAATCTGAAACACAAATAAAATATCAGAATTGTTGCTGAAATATTTTGTGTAAAGATTTCTATTCAGAGTTGCATTAGAGTTAATGATGTCATTAATGTGTGAGGGTCTGTCAGCCTGAGTGTGTTGAGATGTTCGGGGCTTTTGACAGCACTTCTCTATGCAGGAAGAACTTTCCGGACCAGCCGGATTGTCCCGTATGCTGCCAACCTGCTCTTCGTGCTGTATGACTGTCAGCGTGGTCCGCGGCTGCAGCTGCTAGTCAACGAGAAGCCCGAGTACTTCCCAGGCCTGCATGGCCAGAACGCACCACTCTACCGGGAAGTTCGGGCCACCTATCGCCACCTACTGGATGGCTGTGACTTTCACAAAGAGTGTGAGGGAAGGGCTGAGGGCCGGGGCCCCAACACTGAGCTCTGACCCAGCGAACCTACCTGTCCTCCGCCACAGCCTTAATTCCCCTGCTGAGCAACCCTGCACAGTCGGCGTCCAATCAGAGACCACCTCGGCCAGGCTGCTGTCTAAGCTCAGACCTTTTTGAGATATTTTGTCACTGAGGTGAGAAATAAGTTCATCTGTTGTGACGGGTAATGCTTCGTCATGGTGATTCTGTTTGATTTTGGGACAAATGCTGAGTTTTGTGCAGGTGAATTTAGATATTTATCAGCTCAAAATGAACAAGTTCATCCTGAAGGAAACAACAAAACATCTCCTGGTTGTTGCAAATGTTCCAGCCGTCAGACCAACAGCAGCTGTTTCATCACATTTCTGGGCTCTAAAAATGTTTTCACCCTACAAATATTTCAATAACATCCTGTAAAATTCACAAAAACCCATTAAAATGTAAAAAAAAAATCCGAATGAATGCATTTGGATTCAAACATTCAAATTTTAATTCTTAAAATACGATTATTTAAAACTTTTGAAAAATATTCATTTTAAAGAAATGGAATTTGTTAAAGAAAATCTTTCAAATGTGAACATTTTTGTAAAATGTTGAAGATGCCTAAAGATTCATGAAATTGATCAATTAAAAAAATGTTAAAATATCTTTAGATTATCAGAAAAATAAATAGAAAAAGGGACATAGAAACTTTGAGTGGTATCTGGGATATCTTTATTTAATATTATTTAAAATATTCTGTTATATATTAGAAAATCTGGGAAAGGTTTAATTTTCTGTGGTTTTTATTTTCTGTTTGAGTTGTGCATCCTGAGCGAGAACATTTCCTCTAAAAGCCTTTTACCAAAATCTGATGTGAATCACAGAAATGTCTCATGCTGAAATGTTTGGCAAACTGACAGTTTAGCTTTGGAACATTTAATATTGGATCCAGTCAGGCAAAAGCTTTAAGTTGACCTTTTTATGATAATCATGATGATTTTCTGCTAAAGCCGTTTTTATTCCTCCTTATGAATTTACATCATCAATAAAGCCAAATATCTCTACATCCGTTTTCCTGCTCAGTGTTTGAATTTTGTGCATTGAGGGTGATTTTTTTTTTTGGTGCATGTTTAATTTTCATGGTGCCAAATAGTTTTTTAACTGGTGCTTTTTGTTTTCCAAATGTTTCAAAATAAAAGCTTTAATAAAGTGGCTTTGTCTCCAGTGTCAAATGTGTCCAGTTTTGTTTTTGCTCAGTGAGTTTTATTTGATATGGTGTCATGGAACGTTACAAGTTCACAAAAATCTCATCACAACTTCCTGTCATATTTTTTCTGTTACTGAGTGTTGTAACTTTTGTTTTAAACCGTTAAATTGGACTTTAATGATAAAATATTATCAGTTTGGTTTAATTGAAACAGGTCATTTTATTCTGACAGAACCTGAGACTCCAGACTGTTCAGGTCTGAGCCGTAGCGGATACATCAACAAGGATGTTGACGGTTTTTGTGTATTTTTTGGGAGGCGTCTTTTGTGCATGGGACGTTCAAGGACAAATTGGAATTAGAATTTCAAGCATTCAACATAAATAAAAAGCAAGAAATCTGATCAGATTCATTGTTTCAAAATTTCAGTTATTCTACAAACTCCTGGAATACAGATGTTTTGTTTTGTTTTGAAACTAGAATACTGATCAAAAAGCAGATTTCATTTCCAGCTGCTTGTTTGAAACAGAAATTCATACTAATAAAATCTTTAAATAGGCTCCGACCCCAGCTGTCCACCTGTAAATGATTGAAATGTCACCAGTCCTTGTGTTGTTTGAACAAGTTTATTACATCATCACCTCACAGCCAACAAAAAACCCCAAACTGTTGCAGCAGTTTACAGAATCAGTTGATCAGACAGGAAGTTCAATTTTTTGTCCAACTTTTCAATAAAAAGCTTTTCTCAGAGTTAGTTTTTATCATTTTAATCTGTTTTGTGCCGAGGTTTCAAACAGCAATTGAAGGCAATATATCAACAAAATATTTCGTTTCATGTTTACATTTGTTTACAGCTTTAAAACTAATATTTACGGGCCAGATGTTTACAAACACCCCCCTCCCCCCAAATAAAAAGGCAGAGAACAAATCTGTTTACAGAAAAATGTAAATAAACACCAAACTTTGGTGAAAAATAAATAAACTCTGTTCCTCAAATATGAAACCATCAGATATTTTCAGGCCCCTTTCAGGAAACCGTTTAAAAATCATGTAAACAAAAACAAAACTAATGACACTAAAAATGACGTTTGTTATTAATTAAAATTTGAGGAACCTGGACCTCCTTTCTGCATTAACATAAAAAAAAATTGGGTTGTTTCTCATTTATTTATAATCCAGTTAAACCTGATCATTACTTTAGGAACACTGAAGCTTCGTGATTTTATCAAATTTCTGTGTTTCTAGAAAAATTTCAATATTTGGAAGTTCATAAATGTCTGACAATCAGATTATTGATTTTAAACAGGGAGAGGATTTCCACAATAAGAGCTTCTCTGAAGGTTTCCAGGTCAAAGGCGTCATCATGGGCTGATGGGTGCTGTGGAGTTGAGACATCCCAGGAAGAACAGCAGTGCGTTCTAACAGAACGTCTTTGTTGGATCAGATCGCTAATGTCTGAGCCAGCAGAGTTGTAGCAGTAAAAGTCACCCCCTCAGGAGCATCAGGTTCAAACACCCCACCCCGTTATTGGTGGAAGAGACAGGATGTAGAATTTCAATAAAAGTATCAACGGGAGATAGTGGCACATGCTCAGTGTGTTTCCACACAGGTAGAGAAGCAGCAGGGTCATGTGACCCACATGTTCAGTCCAGAGCAGCGTGTAGCAATATGCCGGGACCACCAGCTGATTTGGACTGCTTCATCTTGGAGACAGCTGCTCGCAGGTCTAGCTGACCGATGGGACGAATGGCTTCCTCTGACTCGCTAAGAGAGAGGACATGTTAACACACAATCTCCAAACCAACATGTGTGTGCGTGTGTGTGTGTGTGTGTACGGTGATTTTGCAGCTTACCTGTCGCTCTGGTTGTGGACAAAGTCTCTAACACATAGCAGAGCAGCATCACGGCACATTTCTCTTAGGTCACTTCCTGAGAATCCGTCTGTCTCCTTGGCAATGTCTCCGAGGTTGACAGATGAGTCCACCTGAAGGAAGAGGTAATCAGACTCCAATCCATACTCACTGGGTTACACACACCTTTATTGGTAAAAAATTTTTCTGTGGAGTCGCATTTAGTCTAGACTAAAGATACAAACAGAAGGTTTAGGCAAGCTTATCCAGAATCAGGTGAGCAGTGTTTGATTGTACTAAACTCACATTCTCATTCTCCAAAATCAGTCTGAGGATCTGCTCTCGTTGCCTTGCGCTCTATCGAAACAAGAAACACATCATCAGCACCATGCTGCAGCAATGAGACTGTGCAAAGTGTGTGTTACACACACAGACTGGTTGAGGTGTGTGTGTGTGTGAGAGAGAGAGAGAGTGCGATACATACAGGCTGGTTGATGTGGAACCTGGTGGGCATCCTTCTCAGGATGGCAGAGTCCAGGTCCTGAGGACGATTGGTGGCTCCCATGATGATCACCTGACAGTGGTGGTCTGTGTCAAGTCCATCCCACAGACTCATGAACTGAGCCTTCATCATGGCTGTGGCCTCATGGTCCGAGCTGGAGCGACTCCTCAGGAATGAGTCTGTTCACAAAACACAGTCACACCTGCTGAACTCATGCAGAAACTGAAGTAACCAACTACACCATGTATGCCACACCCACTAGGCACAGACCATACCTGCAGATAAACGACAGTGTAGTCGTGTGATGCTGCTGTCAGAAACTCAGGATGTTTTTGAGCAGCAGCATCTCACAGCCACATTAAAAAGCTCTGCTTAATCAGATATGAATGAGCAGATTTACTCTAACAAACAGAAACCTGACAGCTGTTCGCTTTCATAATCAGTGTGAGTGTGCATGTGTGAGCTCACCAATCTCATCAATGAAGATGATGGACGGCTGCAGTTTGATAGCCAATGAGAACACAGCAGCAGCCAGCTTCTGCGACTCTCCGTACCATTTATCTGTCAGCGTGCTCGGCTGCAGGTTGATGAAGCGAAATTCCGCCTCCTTCGCTGTTGCCTTGGCAATCAGCGTTTTACCACATCCAGGGGGGCCGTAGAGTAACACACCTATAACCATGACGGCAGGGAGAGATTAAGGAAGGAGTTCTCCCGTTCAGGTCAGTTTTTTATTATTCTTTGACATCTTTTCAAATGTTAAAACAGGAACATTTGGATGATATTTAATTAGACTTTAAATGTTGCGTCAGCGTTTACATGTTTAAAATATGAAGAGCTCAAACTGAAAGGCAGGAAACAAGATTTTCTGACATCCATTAAACAGTTTTTCTCTCCACAGCATCTCTTCTTGATTCGTTCACAGCTTCTATGAAATCTACCAACCAGAACCCTGAAACCTTCACAAACTTTATCAACTTTTATCACTCCTGGCTGTGATATAACAACCCCCCAAAAGTCCAGAGGTGTTAAAATAATAATAATAATAAAAATCTGACCCTTCACTAAGATGCTTTTATGCAGAAACCAGCAGCAAACAGCACAGAGCTTTGTTTAGTCTGTTGTGTTCTCTCCACATAATCAAGAAGCAAAACGGGTCATGCTCCATTTGAGAACAACTTTGGTCACACAAGTTTTAAAATTTTTTATGTTTTTCTTTAACATTTTCAGCACCAACAGTCTGCACATGCTTTTATGTTCTAAACTCATCCAGATGTGAAAATTCTGAAAACAGCATCCTGGTCCTCTCTGCTCTGTGACAAGGTCACAAATCTGACTCTGTCATTTGTTTAACTGCATCTTTACTAAATAAAACCACCTGACCCTGCTGGTACACAGGAAACAGGTGCTTGACCTCTAACCTTTGGGAGGCTGCAGTAGTCTGGATTTCTGGAACAGGTGTCTTTTCTGAACAGGTAGGATCACGGTCTCCTTCAGTTCAGTGATGACATCATCCAGACCTGCGATGTCCCTCCAGGCGATCTACGACACAGTTTGATGGAAGATTTTACTCATTCAGCAGGTTTTACTTATTGAGTAATTGGCAAATATGCAGTAAAACCATTTGTGCTATCAGGGAGGTTTGTGTTTTACGATGGCCATAAATGTTACTCTGTTTTACGGTGGCTTAGCTAAATCCTTTTGTCTGCTTCCAGAGGTTCTGCCCCAAAAGGCAGGAGGGGTATTCTACTTCTTTCACAGCAGGTAGCAGCCAGTGTCTAGCTGAGAGATGAAATTACAAGTTTGTTTTCCAAACCCCTTTCTTTTCCCTATAAGCAGACATGTGATCTGTGAAGTCAGACTTACAGCTTGCACTCAAATGTATGGCTCTAATCTGTCTCTCCCTGCACAGGTATAGTTAATAAACATATTCTGATTAAATCTTTAACCATGGTTCTTGTTAAGATTATTTTTTTCACCACAATATTCAGGCAGAAGGTCAGAGGTCAAACACAAATGTGACTTTTCCAACATCTGCTGTGTGTTTGTGAGGATGAGGAGCAGTCACCTGCATGCTGAGTGGGTCCACCAGGTGAGCAGCAATGCTCATCTCGTACTCAGACAGTTTAACGTTTTTCACTCCGATCTGTCGCATCAACTTCTCAGCCTGTAGGACACAAATCACAAATGAGCGGCTCAAACTGGCCCGGACCAGATGGACTCAAATCAGACTGCATCTGATTGGATCAGACAATTTAAAGATACTGTCAGAAAAGTCGGTGTAAACAATTTTCAGCTCTATTGAGCACAACATCAACAACAGCTCAATACAATTTTAAATGATAAAGAACTTTCAAAGTTCTGTCATTACGTCCTGTGAGGTTTAGTGTTTAGCAGATAGCAGTCAATATGTGATGTGAAACACACAGTTTCTCTGCTGGCTGAGAAGAATCACAGAACACTCTGATCCAAATTGTTTTAGTTTTTATGAATGTTAACATAAACTGAGCTGAACGTTTACACCTGAGAACAACAGAATAAACCTTTCTCTTTAAAACAGAGGATAAAAATCATTTCACATATTAAAAAAAACTTGATAAAAATACAAAAAAATACAGATACATTAATGCTACATGATAATTTTGTTAAAGAACAAGTCACCTTCAACCAGAGTCCGAGAAAGCTGCACTGCAGCAGCGATGGACACTAGTGATGTGCGGGTTAGGGTTTTTTTCAACCCACGGGTACCGCAGATTTCAAAAAGTCTGACCCGCACCAAACCGCCCCGCATCACTTTGTCTGGTTTTACAACCCGCCCCGCCTCATTAAAAACACGTTATAATATTGAGCTTCTTACCTCGCTGAATCTTTCCCAAATACGCGATTAGTTTGTCCTCCTTTCTTTTTAGAATGTAAACTCCCAAACGAATTTTATCCAAAATATCTTCCTCTATCGTTTTGTTGATGTGGCTGCCTGCCACCTGCTTGGAGCGCACTTTGCTGCCGCGTTCTACGTGCCTACGTCATAGGGTCAAAGGTTATCTGCACGTTATAACGTTTTGAAACATGACCGTGTTTAAAAAACTGTCTTAAATATTATGTTTTACAAAATTAAGCATTGATTAATGTCTTTATCTTCAGTGTGCATATCTATATAATATATATATTTGATGAACCCGCCCCAAACCACACCGCACTGAATTAATAATTTATTGACCCGACCGCAGTACCCGCGGGTTGGAAGACAACCCGCGCATCACTAATGGACAGCACCCCCCCTGGCTGAGCTGGACTAATAAATGTATTCATTCATCTTCTAAAAAAGCTCAGTTCTGAATAGGAAGCCTAAGTCTCCTTCCGTTTTGGTCGGCTCATGGGTTCCCTGAACGTAATTAAAATGACTACAAATCAGACATTGCATATATGACATCACCGCAGAATCTATTCTCCCCCGGCGTAGCTGCCATTTACCACAAGACCATATTTATAGTGGTTTTCTCCATGTTTAATGTTCCTTCTTTTAACCTGGAAGAAAGACTCGAAGCTCGCTAAACTCAGCCATTTTTCTTCTCCTTGTCTGGTTCGATGTCAATTTGGTGAGACAAGCAGTTGGAGTCCTCTACACATTTTCACACAAAACCTAAAATAACTTGCTGCCTGTCGAAAATAGGCGCATTTTGGCATCAAAATATGTCTTGAAAATTCACAGACATCATATGGGAAATCCGTGGCACATATCAAAAGGGATCAGAAAATAACTTATCGGCTCATAGACTCCCATTCATTTTTTTTTTGGCAGTAGGGGACCCATATGGACCAGAAGTAGATGGGTGTGACTAACTCCCTATAGGGAAGCTGGGTTTTGAACCTGCAACCTTCTTGTAGTGCGGTAACAGTGCTTGCAACTGTGCTATCATGCAGCCAACTTAGGATTTAGATCAAAACCTACATCTTCTTCAGGAATCAAATCTGTAAAGATACAAGCTGGTCTCACCTGCTTCTGGGCCTCCACCTTCTGTTTCCTGGTGGGGTCGATGGCATCCACCATCCACTTGATGGTGAAGTAGGTGACAGCTCCAAATATTGTGAGGCGGAAGAGCAAGCCAATGACCTCGTTCCTGCCCAGGGGACGGGTGATGTTTTCAGCAGGGACCTCCTTCAGAACCATCTTCACTTTCACTGGCTTCTGACTGAAACACACACACACACACACACACACACGAAAACTTAGTATAGGAGTCAAAAAATATAAACACAGTCTGATGTTTAAAACACATTAGGTCATTTCCTGGTAGTTTCGTTTGACTTATTCATGTTTTTAAACAAGAAGCAGGTGTTTAGATTATCGTCAAAAGACCCACTCTAACTTATTTACAGATAAAAACTTGAAGAGTTTGGTATAAAATATTTCCATCGACTTCGATGAGAACCCTGAACTTCTCCAGGCCGAGTTCAAAGGTAGATGATAATGTTTCGGGTCCCACCTGAGGTTCTTTACTGACAGCTCTGTCTGGCCAACAACAGCTGACGCAGTCCTAAACTGTCCACTTCTGAAACGGAGTCTGGAAGGATGCTAGCCTGGACTGTTGAATTACTTCACGGTATCGTGGCTGCTACATGCGCAGGTGACTTTATATTTAGAGATGTATACCCCGGGGCCCTTGAGGATCCTCGAGCCACAAATCGGGGTAAATCGTGTGATTAAACAGAAAGTGAAGTGGAGTTAGCTGTTAGCTGTAGCTTGACCTTCGTGTTACCGGCTGTTACTGAGCAGCACAACGCTAAAAAATACACACGGACCACAGCAGCGGAGCGCCACCGACCCCGGGACAACCGGTACAAGACAGTGCCGAGGACACCTCATGTCTCCCGGTAACTCACCTGTTCCTGTCAAGACACCGGCAACTGCTTCTTCTATGTTTCGGCAGCAAGGTGCGGATGTCTTCTTCTTCGTTTCATTCTCGTCCAGCCAACCTACAGCGCCCCTTGTGACAGGATTACAGCACAGCACCACTTCTGAATTTTTTTCTCAGGTTAATAAAAATACTCATCATTCCGCTAAATGTCCCAATAAATGTCCATTTACAATTATTAATTGAAATTAAACACCGAAACTAACAATTAATTAATTAAATATCTCATTAGAATATTCATCAATATTCAATAATGTATTATACAACTTCTTATCAAGTCACTTTACTCCTGCACCCTATACGACCACTGTCATGTCAAAAAATATTGAACGTATATTATGTAAAAGAATGGCTCAGCTTCTCTCTATTTCGAAAGCTGTTTATGCAGTCTAAACAGTGTCCAAATGTACATTTCCTACACCTTATCCTTCTCTATTTATTTAGCAAATATTTGATTTTAAGCATTTTGTTGTAATTCCCTAAATATTTTTTATTGATTCCTGTGTTTTAATTTGATTTTTTTTCTATGTTTTACTTTTTATTTTTTACTTTATCTTGGTTAATTGTTCATATGTATCATGAGGATTCTTAAGATGGGATAGACAAAATAGCTTTGGCTTCAACCCATTCCAATTTCGATCGATCTACCTTACAACTTATAATTGTACAATGACAACACTATAATGCCAATCGAAATAAACCTATTCATTCATTCATTCATTCATTCATTCATTCATTCATTCATTCATTCATTCAATTCAGTCTCTACTCTTTACTTTTTGCTACACCTGCATGAGGTCAATGACACTTGTGCTTCAACGATTTTAAGGAAATATCTTAATAAAGCGCACCTGTGATTTAGTGTACTTACAAGTACTTTTACTACTGTGTACTTGCACTATTACAGACAAGAACGTCCCAGCGTCTCTAATGTTGCAGTACCATAGTCCTCCTGTAGATGTCCCTGTGGGTCAATAGCTTTCAAACAAATCTAGAAGATGATGAAACCTGAAACTACCAAACTGCGGCCGCAGGGAAGATTATGTAATGTCTAAGGGTTGCCAGGTGCTGAACAAATCAGTACCATCGTGTTTGCCTGACTGCGTATCTAAATAAAAAGATAACCGCCTCATAATCTGGCAACCCCTGTGCTAAACAGGATGCGTCTGCTTCACAAAGTCCAGTTAGCTGCTAAGAGTTAGCATAATTAAGTTTGAAAGGATGTAATAGAACAGGAAATAAAAAAAATAAAATAAAAGCATGTCATGACGTAACTTAAGACATTTTCTGTCCTAAACAGATTCAACTGATACACATTCAGAATACTGAGTGTAGAAAACAAGATATATATATATATATATATATATATATATATATATATATATATATATATATATATATATATATATATATATATATATATACATACATACATACAGATATCAGTTATTGTTTAGTATATATATAAATATATATATTAAACAATAACTGATTTCAGTGGAAAACCTAAAAAAATAATAGTACACAATCAAATCTGATCTCCAAAAATAATATAAGCACCCCAATGACATAACACACACGCACACACACACACACACACACACACACACACACACACACACACACACACACACACACACAATACTTAGAAGTATGACATTATATTTTTACAAAATGTAAAAGGGAGCATTGTTCAAAACCCTGATCAGCATGTGAAATCTCTTGAAATAATAAATTGGAATGAAGTCTTAAAGATTTAAATTCCCCTCAGTGACCGAGTCAGAAAAAACAGGCAGGAATTATTTTTTTGTTAAGTTCCTACTGAGTCAGGATTGTTGAAACTTTTGCTGATGGGAGGGTTGTTGATGAATGCCAGCAGACATTGCAGCATTTTTCCCTTCAAACCACGGTCCCTAGATTATTAATTTAAAATATTATTCCCCAAAGGAGGTTAACCCCAATATTGCACATATGTTGATTTTACATATTTGACTGAATTTGATTTGATTGATTGTGTTGATTTTACATTTATCCTGCACCAAATGGAGTGGCACTCCAATTTCGCTGTACCCTGTACAAACGACAATAAAGTCTATTCTGATTCTGATTCTAACCCTTATAATGATTGATATTGTCCAGAGCGTGGACGTCTTGTATTTCCATCAAACAGAACTTTTTTATTTTTAAAATAAGTAAATAAATGAAACCTATCAAAAATAATTGCTAGTCTGCAGATTACGCAGATAGTTAAAATTCAAGTCATGTTTGATTTTTCTATTCATGTCGAGGTATTATTTTGAAAGACACAGGAAGTTCACCGTCCTTGCCACTGACTCGGCGCGTGCGGTGGTCTTGTATCTGCCGCTCCGTTCGGAGAGATTTTCTCTCCGCGTCGCTACATCCAATCACGGCGTCTCCGCTGTGTTCCGAGGCCCGTAGAGGTCTGACTGGATCCGTCCAACGTCCGGAGGACTGGTTCTGCGCAGAGAATCAGCCCGCGGATGGTTTTGTCAACAGGCGGGGGACCTGGAACACCGGGCCCGCAGCGGGAGCAAGAAAACGGTTCTGACCCAGAAAACGGGACTGACGGTTGGGCTAGTTGTCAACTAGCAGGCCAGCTAGCATCTGGTCGCAGCAGAGGTCGGAGGGAGGCTCCCTGCTGAGGACGGATAACGGAATTATTTCTGATTTGCTAGGATACCTTTTCTACACTCATTGCACTTCAGGGGATTTTTTTCTGCATTTTTGTTTTAATATTGTGGGGGTTTCGGAGGGCTGGTGTCGAGCTAGCTGCGGGCTAGTTGTTCAGTTAGCTTCTATCCGCGGCAGCCAGACAGCGGAGGATCCAGAGGAACACCTGCCATCTCCGTGCTTTGTTACCCGCTAACGGACTTTTGGAAGTTGGGACGATAATCATGGCTGCAAATTTAATCAAAGAGATCGTTAGCGGGAATAAAAGGCGGTACCAGGAGGATGGCTTCGACCTGGACCTTACCTGTATCCTTTTAACTGCTAACGCCCCGCAGAACTCCATTCAAAATGTTGTGATTTTACAATGCTGCTGCCCATAAAACGATACAGGGCTGCTCCTCACGTTTGATACACAGTCTTCTGACCCGTTAGTAAAAATGTATATTTTAGAGGTTTGTGAATTGAAGCCGGATATGTTACCGACCTGGTTTGTGGGGGAAATCTTGAAAACATCTCGAGGCTGCAGAGTTAGAAGTCAGTTTTTAGTTAAATGTTCAGCTTCATGAGCCGGTAGGTGCTGCATAGCATGTGTTTGGTCAATGGTTGTTGTTTTTTCTGTAGACTTTTTGATGCAGCGTCACACACGTTCAATATAAAAAATGTTTGTGTTGTTTATCGATCTCAGACAGGATAATAGAAAATATTATTTACCAAAGTTGGTGATTCTTAAACCAGTGAGAAAAGGTAAAATGTGTTGCTTTCATCACTATTCTGTTGATGAATGTCACAGTTTGGACTGGTTGAAGAGCTCGCTGTTGTCTTTAAAGGAGAACATGACGTCTTTGGCCTCTAAAAGTGGAGTGGTCCTGATGGAGATCAGCCAAGTCATTTTAGGCCTGACTCTGATCTATCTGATCTTAACGTCATCCTCCAGTTTCTACAGCTTCAGTCTGGATGGACATTAAACAGAGTAAAATTACTTCATCCTCACATTCTAGTCTTCTGCAGAGCAAAGAGGAAAACATCAGACTTTTGTTTCTGATGTTTTAGGGTCTTGTTTGGTTTAGCTGCTCTGTTGTTTGAGATCACTTGGACCTGCAGGACCTGTAGCTCAAAACAACCAGTCTGATCTGCAGATGGTGAGCATCACCACCTGAACTGTCTCCTGGGGAACCTGCAGCTCCCCTCAAATAAAACAAGTAGTAGCAAGTGGACAGCATTGTTCTGCTCTGTTAAGTGTTTGTTGGTGTTATTTGGGTTTGCTGTAGTTCCACCCGGTCCGATCAGTCAGTGACGAACACAACATCTGCGGAATCGCTTTAAATCCACCTTACAGAAATTTCATTTTAAAGTTTGACCTGATAGGATGAGACTCGATTTAAAATTTCTGAGTGTTTTCATTTTTGCTGTCAGATCAAACCAGACCACTGAAGGTTCTGTCACTACACCTGATAAAATGCTCAAGACATTTTCAAGCATAGATGTTGGTTCTGTTCAGATCAGCTGTTTTACAGCTAAAATAAAACTCTGACCCTGAAGCTGACCAATCACAAAACCTGATGAGAACCTGAGATCAGATCAAAACATCTAAAACACGAAACCCATTCTGTTTACCTGCTTCTCTATGTGTGCTGGTTTGTAGTTGTTCTAACAGGTTGATCTGGCCCTGATCGATACGTTTTAGTGGATCAGTAACCAGAGGTGCACATTTTTTCTTCTTGCGCAGCTCTGACCTGCCGATTCTGATTTCTCTCTAAGAACTCAAAATAATCCCATTTTTTCTCATTTCTGATTCGATTAAAGGTTATGATTCTTGTGCATTAATCTACCCAGTTCTGCCATACAGTCACCAGTCACCAAGGTTCAGCTTTTAAATTAAATTGAATAACTGCTGCATGACAAGTCAGCAGCAAGTGTTCATTTGTGATGCACCGATACCGGTTAAGAGGGCCGTTCTCGTACAGGTCTGATTTAGGCTGATTCTGCTTTATCCAAAACTAAAATGATCATATCACACTTTTTTATTTTTCTATTTCTGATTAACTTGAAAACTATAATTATGGAAGTAAATATGATATAGCTAGCTATGTGGAGTTTGTGAATCATTAAAAAAAAATTCAGACTTTTTAATGCTGCTTGGCGGTGGTGTGTTCACTGGCCCCGAAAAAAAAATTTACATTTCAGATTGATCACCAATTAAGCTGAACACTGGCTGATTGTGATTTTTATATTTGCCTGAGCACACTTCAAACAGTCAGTATCATGGGAAATTTAGTTTTCCACAAGAACCTTATTTGAAGCTGTGAAGCAGCTGTGTCCAAAGTTCTACTGGTGAGGAAAGTAAAAACTTAAATGTTAGATTGGTCAGTTTGTTGATTTAACTGTTAATTTTATTGTAACTAAACAGAAATTTAACAAGTGTTCTGTTGTAATCTTTATTAATTATTATACACATTGAGCGTTATGGTGATGTTAGACCTGTGTGTGTGAGAGGGAGATCCTTGTGCTGCCTGGCCTGCAGGTCTACAGTAAAAGTGGATTGTCGTAACCTCTTTAAAAAGAATAATTATGGTGCTAACATTTTCTAAGTATCTTCAAGCATTTTTATTTGTCTTTAGTGCAGTTACTAACTGTAATAGCAGTAATATTTCCTAAATGGTAAATACAGCTAGCTTCCATGACGTAGATGTTGGAAGCTGATAAGGATGAAACAGTTTCCTGTAAGATGTTCTGTTGTCCAGTGAAGTTAATGAAACCGTTGTCCTCATGGATAACAGACCTGCTGTAGAAATGCAAACACCCTACAGATGTAACATACAGGTAACCTGATGTCTTCTTCAGTCAGTAAAAACTTCTACACACGTGTTCTTGTTGGTAACAATTAGCAGCTTAGCGTTGGTGCTTTCACTGACCAAGAATAACGTTATTTTGGGTGTTTGATTAGATCGTTCTGGTCACCAGCTAGTAAACTGATATACTTCGATAAGTCACCAGTTGCAGCTGTTCCAGATGTTTCTGTCCCTAACTCACCCATCAGATATCTACCCAAACATCATCGCCATGGGCTTCCCTGCTGAGCGGCTGGAGGGCGTTTACAGAAACAACATCGATGACGTTGTTCGGTGAGTCTCGTTCTGGGTTCACGCTCCTTATTCAGAACCTGAACACACTCGCTCATCACATGCTGACCCAGTCTCCTGATGTCTCACTTAGAAATTCACACACAGTGTAAGAAGCCTGATACCTTCATACGCTAATCAATAAACTGCTTTTTGTTTCAGGTTTTTAGATTCAAAGCACAAGAATCACTATAAGATCTACAATCTGTGAGTATTGATGACGTGTTTTTCTTCATTAGTTTGATCATTTGATGATTTTGGTGTCAAAACATCAAGATTAGGGATGCTCTGATACATAAACTAACAACTGTCTCAGTGAAAGGTAGTTTTCTGACACAGAACTGAAGTTTAGTTTTCTCTGAAGCCACTCATACAGATGAAAGTTCTGTGGTCATGTTTTTGTTTCTGATGGTGAAACCTGTCTTCATCTCCTCAGATGTGCGGAGCGACATTATGACACTTCCAAGTTTAACTGTAGAGGTGAGACTCGTTCAGATTCTCTGACTGGCAAAACTTTTTTTTTTTTAAAGCTTCATCCATTTATGTTTTAGGTTTATCAGCTCTCACAAGGTGTCTCTGTGTTTCAGTTGCTCAGTATCCATTTGAGGACCACAACCCACCCCAGCTGGAGCTGATCAAACCCTTCTGTGAGGACCTGGATCAGTGGCTGAGTGAGGATGAGCAGCATGTAGCCGCCATCCACTGCAAGGCGGGAAAAGGCCGAACCGGGGTCATGATCTGCGCTTACCTGCTGCACCGAGGGAAGTTCCAGGAGGCTCAGGAGGCTCTGGACTTCTACGGAGTGGTCCGAACCCATGACAAGAAGGTGACTACAGTTGCTACTCATGAATGTATATATGAGCACGGTTAAACCTTTTATAGATGATTCTTTATTCTGGATCTGTTCATGGTCAGCTAAACTTGTACAGTGTAACAGACAGCTGGTTCAGTTTCATTCTGGTTCTGTGCCAAATACATTTCTGGTTCCCTTCTTGAGTTTAGGGTCCTTTTTTTGGCCTAAATTAGCTAAAGGTTGGGGGTCAGTGTCTTAAAAAACCTTCTTCTGAACATGTTCAGGTACAAGGACTGAAGCAGAGTTAAAAAGCAGCCCATGTCCATAAACAAACCTTCAGAAACTCTGGAGAACTGTTGACCCAGACCACATTAAAGGCTCTGGGAAGGTCTGGCTGCGAGGGAGGAAAGTTTAAAGATAGGAGAGGCAGTTTTATATTCTGAGTGCCTGTTTCCATAGTTTCTGTTCTCTGAGTCCAGCTGGTCAGACTGTATCTACCTGTACTGGTCTGAAATCTGTGTGTGTGTGTGTTCAGGGTGTGACCATCCCCAGTCAACGCCGTTATGTCATCTACTACAACTACCTGCTGAGGAACCGGCTGCAGTACAAACCCGTGGCTCTGCTCTTCCATAAGATGATGTTTGAGACCATCCCCATGTTTACCGGGGGCACCTGCAGTAAGTTCTCCCTCCCAGGTGTTACAGCTGGAGACGTTCCAACAGGCCACTCACACGTGCTGTTGTCTTCCTGCAGACCCACAGTTTGTGGTGTACCAGCTGAAGGTGAAGATCCACACGTCTAACACGGCCAACACACGCAGAGAAGACAAGCTGATGTATTTCAGGTTCCCACAGCCACTTCCTGTCTGTGGAGACATCAAGGTGGAGTTCTTCCACAAACAGAACAAGATGATGAAGAAGGTGAGGAGCACGCAAATTATAAATCATTTCAACTTTTCTGTTTGACACTGATGATTAGATTAATTTAGAGCTGTCATGGCAGCTGGTGGACTTCCTCATTTTGATTGATTTTAAGCATGTTAAGACCTTAAGAAAAACAAAATAAACAGTGTTAACATCACACTTTATTTCCTTCTAACCTGTTCAAAAAGGAGTAGATTAATCTTTCTTTTTCTCCTGCTATTTACAACATAGTTTCCAAACAATGTTCAGTGTTCTCATTGAAAGCAGAAGAAACACAGTTTTACGTTTATCAGAACCATTTGTTCATCTTTAAGTTTCTATTGATGTGCAGACGGGTAAAACACCAGACTAACTCTACTCCATCATCACTACCTTCTACCTTCACGGACACTTTGCGTTCAGAGGAAAAGGACCCGAACAACTTGTTCTCCCTCTCCCTCTCACTTGTCTTCCTCTGTCCTTACAGGAAAAGATGTTCCACTTCTGGATCAACACCTTTTTCATCCCGGGACCAGAGGAGACCTCGGACAAACTGGAGAACGGCAGTGCTAGTACACTACGGGAACTGTCTGACAGAACCCATCAGAACCCGACGACGGTGGCAGGAAGTGAAACTAACGACAGAGACTTCCTGATTCTAACTCTGAACAAGAACGACTTGGACAAAGCTAATAAGGACAAAGCCAACAAGAACTTCTCCCCAAACTTCAAGGTAGAAAAGGACTCATTTCCTTAGCTTCATTCATGTTTTTTTCTGGTTTTCAACCTGACATCTTGCTGAGTGATTAAAGCAGAAATCCAGATTATTTTCTCAGAGGGCACCATCTAGAAGTGGAAATATGAATTCCACTGTAAGCCCCTCTTCTCACTTCCATGATTAAGGCTGGAAGCAACACTTCTTATTCATGAACGTGCACCTCTAGCTGGACAACAGAGCTTTGTACAGTGATTATTGTCATGTTATACTTTTTATTTGCACAGACACACACACACACTGCCTGTCTAAAAAAAGTTGCCACCTGGATTTAACTAAGCAAATAGGTAGGAGCCTCCTATTGGATAATTACTGCATGGATGATTATCTTTCAGCTGCAACAAGTTATTTAACCCAACTGGTGCAATGAGCTGCTTCTCATTTCTTAAACAACCATGTAGAAAGACACATCTGGTGGTCGTAGAAAAGATGTTAGTCTGTTTGAGAAGGGTCACATCATTAGCGTGCATCAAGCAGAGAAAACATCTAAGGAGATTGCAAAGACCACTAAAATTGGGTTAAGAACTGTCCAATGCATTATTAAAAACTGGAAGGATAGTGGGGACCCATCGTCTTCCAGGAAGAAATGTGGCCGAAAAAAAAAAAAATCCTGAATGATCGTGATCACTTAAACATTTGGTGAAATCAAATGGAAGAAAAACAACAGTAGAACTTAGGGCTATGTTTAATAGTGACAGTAAGAGCTTTTCCACGCACACAATGTGAAGGGAACCCATGGGACTGGGACTGAACAGCTGTGTAGCTGTAAGGAAACCACTAATCAGTGAGGCAAACCAGAAAAAACGCTTCAATTTGCTAGGGAGCATAAAGATAAATAGACTCTGGAGTAATGGAAGAAGGTCATGTGGTGTGATGAGTCCATTTGGACCCTGTTCCAGAGTGATGGGTGCATCAGGGTAAGAAGAGAGGCAGATGAAGTGATGCACCCATCATGCCTGGTGCCTACTGTACAAGCCTGTGGGAGCAGTGCTATGATCTGGGGTTGCTGCAGTTGGTCAGGTCTAGGTTCAGCAACAGGATGTGTTCCAAGAATGAGGTCAGCTGACTACTTGAATAGACTGATAGATCAGGTTATGGGCTCTATGCACACTCCAATTTCCGCATTCCACATAAGACCGCACTCCTATTTCCGGTTGTCATAGTCGTCAGTGAAGCTGTGACATGGCTGAGAGTTTGGAGTTCACCCGGTGCTTCCTGGAGGTTAGTTGCTTATGGCTTTTTGGTCGGACGTGTTATTGGTAGAGGTTTTTAAAAAAAATCGAGAGAACCACTTTTTTTCTTTTTTTCATCTAAACAAAGAGAAAAATTGCCTTACATCATTGATTGTAACTTTTGGTAACTCCAGTAAGCACCGGGCGAACTCCAAACTCTCAGCCATGTCACAGCTTCGCCGACGACTTATGACAACCGGAAATAGGAGTGCGGTCTTATGTGGAATGCGGAGGTTGGAGCGTGCATAGAGCCCATTCCATCAATGTATTTGTTCTTCCCTGATGGCACGGGCATATTCCAAGATTTTCCATGTTCTGCCAGGCTGCGAGCTTCGATGTAGGGCTCATTTGTGTTCACTACCAAGAATAAAGTCCTCCCATGCTGTGCTTTTTCTTACCCGCTTCATCTTCGAGTAAATTTATTTGATCATGTGACAAGCTCACCTCTTCTTCTGTGGTGTTTGAATCAACATATTTGATAGTGGCGCTCTCATGCCCTCTAGAAGCACAAAATATATTGTAGCAGTTGCTGGTGGGAGTTTACTTCCTGTTTCCCAGTGTGCTTAGCAGCATTTAGATGAGGTCTGGCTGACCATAAGTAGTGAATGCATGAGAAATTTGTGCTGCTGTTCTATACTGCGGTCATTACTGACTCAACGCTTTTGAGTGCTACAATATTACACAGAAGTGCATGTTGAAGTATGTGTACAGCATTAACTGGGCAAAGCTATTATAATTGGTTATGACTTTAACTGCTGTTAATCGGTTAATTATGTACATCCAGTACAGCCAGGGGCCGTAGCACTAATATATATATATATATATATATATATATATATATATATACACACACACACACCTGTCTATGTACGTCCACAAATGCTCACCCACGCTCTGTGATTGACATCTGTACATAAGCGGATGTCTAACACTATTGGCTAATGCTCTTGCATGGGCTTCTATGAAGCGGGCTTAGCAAAATAAATGAATGTATTGCCTACATTTTATCAGTAAGACCATCACTTTTATGGATTTTTAAAATATATATAATTCCTGAAAGGAGGAAAACTCTGGTTGCTGCTTAACTGGTCTGTTTTCTGTCAAGTTAGGTCTTCAGCAGAAGTGATTTTGATGGTGCGTCTGTGACAACCAATCAGTTCTTTAACTTCTAGGGATCAAAGAGCTTTTTGTTTTTATTTATTTATGGGTCCATGGCTTGATGAATGAAATGAGACCAAATGCTTTTACTGTAATAGAAAAAGAACAAATATTGGATTTAGTTTTTTAAACCTTGGTTTCATCTGGTGATCATGAATATTTCTGTTTTCTTCTGTAGGTCAAACTGTTTTTCACCAAGACGGTGGAAGAAGGAGCCAACTGTGACACGAGCAGCACGTCAGCCTCGGTGACGCCGGACGTCAGCGACAATGAGCCGGATCACTACCGCTACTCGGACACAACGGACTCGGACCCTGAGAATGAGCCCTCTGAAGAGGACCACCATAATCAGATCACAAAAGTCTGACACACTCTCCCACACACATTTATCAGGTGTATACGTGTACATAAACACACAGTCTGTCTGTATACACAGTCGGAGCGCCGGACTGGGACGAGAGTGTGACGGGCTTTAGGGGGAATCGGATCAGAACTGATCTGTGGACTCAAAGAACTCAGATCAGTTTACAACCCTAAACCCCCGTTATCACAGTTGGACAATCATGATGTGGCAGGCAGCAATGAGGGGGTGGGGACATACGAGTGGGCGGGGCCTTGTGTTGACAAATGAATGGACAGATGGATTTTAAAAAAGGAGTGAAACTTGAATCTAAACAAACTCAGAGACAAGTAGACTTCTTCACCAAGATAAGTCCCTTCATTTCCTTCCTTCCTGAGCAGCTTTAGTAAACTTTATGCAGACCAGTCTTGATTTTGTTTTCATCTCTGTCCTGTTGTAGTGTCAGAATTGGATCTTCTCTCTGTGCACTGCCATGACCTTTTTAGACCTAAATTCACATCAGCTGTTTTAAATTATTTCCCTATTTTATTCACCATGACGATGGTACAAAACCTCTGAGTTATACTCCTGATTAACAGGTGTAAAGTAGGCATGGGCTGGTTTCATGCTGGCAGTATCACCCCCTCTCCCCCAGTCAGTCAGCTGTGTGACCCAAAGGATGGAATCTTACTAAACGTTTCCCTCATTTAAAAAGTCGGCTAATTGAAAATGTTTCCAGCAGCAGAGCCAGTTTATCACCTTAAGAGTGCAATCTATTGCTCTTTTAAAGAAACACCATTTACAGCCTGTAGCCTCTTGTTCGCTTGCTGACATCAGCAGTCAGGAGGCTCCAAACCTTACCTCACAATTAACAGAACACAAAATAAGATGCATGTTTACTTTAGATGAATGACTAAAGTTATTGGGGTTTCTTCTGTGTTTTTGATTTACTTCTCCATTTTTGTGCTCACATTTTTAGAAAACTTATAGCATCGTTAGAGCGTCCTCCTGCTTCTTTAAAGGTCAACAGAGAACAGGAAACGCATTCTCCACCAATCCTTATCGCTCTTTCAAACCCAAATAAATATTGGAAGTAATAATACTCATCATTCATTGGTTTTCTGAACCCACTTAGTCCTGATTGGTGCCTATCTGGCAGTCATCTGTTAAAAGCGTGGGACACCCTGGACAGGTCAGCTGTCCATTGCAGAGACAAATGGAGACAAACAACACACCCAATCACTCACAATTTAGATCCACCAACTAAACAAACATGCATGTGGAGAACATGCGCAGAACTCCACTCAAAGGTTGCAGCTGGGTTTTGAA
This sequence comes from Aphyosemion australe, assembly GCA_006937985.1. NCBI lineage: Eukaryota > Metazoa > Chordata > Actinopteri > Cyprinodontiformes > Nothobranchiidae > Aphyosemion > Aphyosemion australe. The sequence continues at coordinate 645,750 of SSNS01000185.1, forward strand.
CTTGCGACCTTGTTGTTGTGAGGTAACGTTGCTAGTGACTGTGACACCGTGCAGCCCACTAATGAATCAGATCATGGTAAATCCACATCTTATTCTGGAATCAGAAACCTGTGAAGATGCACGCTGGTCTCACCTGCTTCTGCTACCACGCCACTGTACAGCCCAAAAATATCCCTACAGTAGTAGATAAAACAGTAATATATGATAATTACATAGTCGTGTTTCTGTTTGTAAATTAATTGGATGCATTGGAAATTTTTTGTTTTAAATTATTCTATTTTAGCATTGAGTGTCGTCCACCAGAACCTCCTATTGGTCCATGCCTACTGTAGTATTTTAATGAGGTAAAGCAGCTCAGTCTGTCCCTGCAAAAACAATCTAACAGACTTTTGTGTTTTAAAATGAGAAAGTGGTACATAAAATTTGTTTCTGGTAGTTTTTATGTGTCAAAACAAGAAAACTTCATTTTGGTTTTCACCCCCTCACAGAGTATTCTAGCAGCTTCTGTCAGGTTCAGATTGGACCTCAGCAACATTTAGCTCTTTGGTCTGAAGGCTCTGTCCTCCTAAGGCTCTTTTTTGATTGTCTCTGCACTGGAATCCTAAAGATCTGGGGGATTCTTTTGTTTTAGTGACATGGCAGTGCACCGAGAGAAGTGCTGACCTGTTTGAATGTGACTCTGAAGTAGAGACTTGGATTCTTCACAATCTGCTGCCATTCTGTCAATCAGCTTGTTTCTGCTGTGAACAAATTTCTGGTTCTGTCTGTCCTCCTGGATCCTCTTCACTTAGCCCCAGAGCTACAAGAAATGTATTTATATCAATCATTAAGCTAAACAACAAACAAGCTACACACAGTATAACCATTCCTTCTGCCGATCTGCGTCTCAGCTGCACACCGTCTCCAACACAACGGAGCGCTTGGTTTTTATGTGTCTAAATGCTAGGTGGGTGGAGTTTATTTAGAACACTTCACTGAATCCGGATGTGTCCTGTAAATATTTCCAGGCTCGCTCTGTCCATCCTTCTGGATCATGCTGTGTGGCGGTGGCGTTCGGCAGATTTCAGTTATTTTCATGGATTTATCAGAACCGTATAAGCTATAGATGTAGAATTTCTTGGAAACAGAAACCAGAATTTGGGTGGTCCTGAGAGCTTTATAGTATGGATCAGAAGAGGTTGAGAAAAGCGTTTTTAAAGATGGAAGCTCCAACACCAGCCTCTTTTAACCTTTGTCCACTGGGTTGTGGTGCTGGATCCACTTTAGAAAGCAGCAGCTGAAAGATGAAGAGCTGGTTCTATTGCAGATACTGGGTTTAAAACCAGCACTGGAACCCGTTTGGTGGAAGAGGCTCCTGCATGTCTGGTTTCTGTCATTTCAGAGAAGGTGATGAACAATAATTCTTATTCTGTCCATAGAATATTAATCATTTCACTTGTATTTTTGGAAATGTCTGAGCATCGAAACATTTGTAAACTAGCAACAAGAAGAGGTTTTATGGTCACGTTAGCATCTCAGCAGGCCCAACTCTTCTGTCTGGGTCTACTGAAGCAGATGAACTTTAGAGATGTCCTTAGGTCTGAAGTAAGTGGAAGTTTCAGTCCATGTTCCCGATTCCTGTCTTCACATTTGGTGCTAAAACTTATCTGCTCTGTCCTTCCGTACTGTCCATCTTTGGTGCCGTGTCAGGGCTCCAGATTGGTTCTGGAGGTCTGTGTTGTGAAAGTTGTTGGCCTTTGGAAGACTCTGATCACACAGCTGGCATTCTGAAGTATAAAACACACACATGCCTTCAGTGAGAAAACTCTGACCACTTCAGAGGTGATGGTCAGCCTGAAAGGCTGCAGGGTGATTTCAACAGGTGAGCTGGTTGTTATGTTTGGCTCATTAATGCCGAGTGGGTCCGTTTCCCTCCTGTCGTCTGTGTCAAACCTAGGAGATGCTGACTTGGATTTTCTTCTTCCTGTGTGATCAGTTAAGCCTGCAGCTTCATACGAACTAGCTGAGCTGTTCTTGGACGTCCAGGCCATCTTGTTGAGTTGTAGGTGCTAAGTTGTGAGTTTTGTCGTCCATCTGTGGTGCTTTCTACAGCAGTGAGCATTCAGTCAGGCCTTACCTGCGATGCTTTGCAGCTCTATCTCACCTGCGTTTTACAGCAACACTTCCTCTTAGGTGCTGTTGGACCTGGCCCACTTCCTGTCATCAGCCCGTTCAGACACGACCAACGTGGACAAAATCAGAAACCTCTGTCGTTTAACTCTCGTTGTGAGTTTTTGATTTCAGGATGCTTCACTCGTTTAAAGTTCCCAGGAAGTTCTACCGGCTCCTACAGAGTCAGGTGTGCTCTGATTGGTCAGCTCAAGGAGCCTGGTCAGCCTGAGGGGATTTCATTGGACATAGAATTAATGACCTTCCTTTAAAACGACAGCAGCTAAATAAAACAAATTAAGGAATATTTCTTCTTCAGTGTTTGTTCAGCTGGAGTAAACACAAAAGACGAAGATGAGCATGACTGCAGATCTACTCCCTGTTGAAGGCAGGAAGTAGTTCTGCTGTTTGTGGTGTGAACTGAACGGGCTTCAGGTGTTTGAAGTCAGGTTGGTGCTGTCCACGTCTGTCAGGTGCTTGATGGTGGTGTCTTTGAGCCAGATGTTGGTCATCGACGATAAGCTCAACTCTTCTGGATACAAAATCCTAAATGTCGGCACCTCATGTCACCATCAGCTCTGTTCTGCTCAAAAATGTTCAGGTTCTGTTTCTGGTTCCACCTGATAGAACCTGGTTTGGGCTGGTTTTCCACTCAGACTCGTAGTTTGTTCTCTGTTTCAGCCGACCAGCTCGTTCTGTTTACATCTTATCACCAAACCTGCCAACACGAAGCTCACTTTTTGTTGTTGTTTGTTTATTTTTGGTTTGATGAGGTCATCTCTCCTCCTGATAGAGGAGATGAAGTCCTCATCATCTGTTGGTGTATGAAACAATCACCAGTTACTCTACATTTCATCACTTCTTTTACCAGTCATCATGTGACTAATGTGAGATCCGGTTTGGTTCTTTAAATCTCAGAATAACAGAACCAACAAATCCATGAGTAAAAAATTTTAAAAAGAAGTAAAATTTGAACCATCTGATTGTTTCTGGGATGATGGGTTCAGTTCTTTTGGACTAAGCCCCACCCTCTTAAACACCTTACAACTGTGTTTTTTTACCTAAAGTCATCTGATGACTGAAGCATTTCATCAGGTCAGCAACAAACATTTCTGAAGGTGATTTCTTTCACGATAATAAACCGTAGACTGCGTTGGCATCGTGATGATGTCATTGTCACACTGACGAGTATCAGTTCTGCAGGACTCTGTTGTCCATACCAGCTGTTTTGTCGCGTTTTCTTTTGGTGTTTCACTCAGTCATCAAACATTCACTGTAATTCTACGACCCGCGTCGCCATAGAAACATGTTAAACTGACCCCCCTTCCACCCCTCCCTGTTTTATTCTGCCGCTCCTTGTTTTATATGGAAATAAAAACACTGTAAAGGTGAATAAACTATTTATAAACAGCTGTGGTTTGTTCTGGGTTTTGTTTAAAAACTCCCATGAGCCTTGAGATGTGTCCAACTGGAACTTGTTACATCAATAATCATCCAGAGAAAGTGAAATCTCTCCTGATTTTCTGATGACACCAAACAGTGCATCAGAACCTGCAGCTTGTTGCTATGCTGATAAATTATTTTCATATTCCAAATTGGAAAAAGACATCCTTCTCTAAAGAGTTGTGTACAGAATAAAAAACCTCAGAGAAAAGCCACAATGATTTGGTTTTACCAAATATTAAAGTATTGTCTGTGAGGAAACTTTTTTTTTTGCAAATAAAAAATAAACATGTACTTATTAAAGAGGCAGAAGAATGTAAAGCAACATTTTCCTTGTTGAATAAAGACAGCTAGGGTGGTCAAATGTAGCGTACCAAAAAAGTCAGTCGTGTGACCTGCTTTCTATGTAAATTAGAAATGTAAAAAAGGTGAGAGAAAAACTCCTGTTCTGAGCAAGGCTGCCTTAACACGTCATAAGGTAGTCACTCCTGCTACATCTACATGTTCCAACCCACTTCAACGTCAGCAATATTTAAACGCTGGTCACAGTAACGCTACCGCAGAGCCACGGTAAGCCGAACCTCTGTTAGCACCTGCCTGAGCTGTTAGCTTCAGCTAGCAACAGCCTTGTTGAAAGAGAGAAAAACAAGCACTCACCACTCAGGTTCCATGATACACTGGTAAAATCCAGACTATAAGTGAATGCCAGATAGATCCACAGCTTGTGGTTCGGTAGTTTTCTTTCTTGTTCGTCTGCAACCCTTATACAAGCAGCCGGTCTTTGCCGCACACTCATTCTTGACTCATCGCTTAAGTGGGGACTTACTGAGGAACCCCTGATTGTACTTTCACTTATCTCTCTTCAAACCCTTCCCGTCGACTGAATCAACACGCAACCCCCCCCACCCCCACCCCCACCCCACACACACACACACACACACATATAATTATAGAGGCTCAAAGATCAGTTTCCAATTGTAAATAAACCCATACGATTGCACCTTTAAGTTTAACTGAATCAGGGAATCAGAATTGAAACCACAAATAGGATGAAATCTTCACATTATGATGGTTCCTAAAGATTCTCTCTTTGAGGAAATCCAGTTGCTGGGTTTGTATCATGAGACCAAACTCTTGCACAGATCTGGAGTGTTTCCATCTGTTGCTGGGAGACAAAAAGCCTCAGAGTTCTTCAACACTAGTCAAATCAGACCAGAGAGCGTACTAGTTCTATTGTGTTCTGAACAAACACTGTTCATGTTGCTCAGTTTGTCATCCACCTGTGACAGAATCACACACTCTGCAGCAGTTGTACTGAGCGCGCTCCAAACGACTGAGAAGAAATGAGGTCACACGCTCAGAGCCTCATGGGTAGAGAACCAGAACTAATTCTGTCTGTTCTGCTGCTATAAAAAGATCAGAGGAAGTTCTGCAGCGTCTTCACTGCATCAGTCGGCTGGTCGGAGCCGGCTCTGCAGCCATCATACCAGGCGGTACACAACTGGTCCTGAACCAGTCAGGAACCTGGAACTAGTCCATCCCTACCTGTGGCCTTCAGGTGTGCAAACACACCATAATGTGGTCTGAATTCTGTTTTATGCATTCAGGTCACAGGATCCAGGACTGTTATTCTCAGGTAACCAGGTGTGCAGCAGGACCTGTGAAGGCGTGTCTTCAGGTCAGCTGATTCAGTTTAAAGCAGAAACACTGATGTTTGTTTACATCCACAATAGTTTATTCAAAAATAAGAATAAAACATCTACTTAAGACTGATCTACAATCACTTCCTGGTGCCTTCAGGAGGTTAGACAGGTGATGCTCAGGTCTTCTGCTGAACATCTAATGAGGTCTTCAGTGCCCCAAAAACGCTCAGAGCAGAGTCCACACAGCCATCAAAGTTGGAGTGACTGAAAGCGTCGCCACCACAGATGAGTGGCGGCTGCTGCTGGAGGATCATGTGACCTGGACAGTCAGGAACTGAGGTCAACACCTGCAGGAGAAACAAAAAGGTGATGTTTAAAAGATCCATCACCTGAAGAGATTTAGACTGCCATGAAAAAGGGACTCACCTGGGAATACCTCCACTTTTGACATTTGATTCTGATTGGCTGAGGCAAATCAGGGAGGAGCCTGTGCAGCTCCTGTAAGATGATTGGCTGGATGTCGTCCTTGTCCCGCTCCAAGTGTTCCATGCCAAACGGGACACTGGTGTGGATGACAAGGGACGGACCAAGACCTGGAGAGTCTGGGAAGACAGGTGAGGAAACAGGTTGATGGGTGAGAAGACAAGAGTACAGATAAGCAGGTTATTATTAGAGAGGACTGTGAGGACACAGACCTGCACTGCGTTTCCTGTTGTCCACGGCGATGTAGCGAATGCAGTGGTTGTCTGTGACGTATTTCGCCCCCCAACTGAAACTAAAGACGACATCTGGAGAGAAGAAAAGGCCGAGAGCGAAGCGGGACGAGTACCTGACACCTTCCAACTTCTGCTTCTGCTGAGCAGACAGCACTGGGACACACAGAGGACAGACCAAAGGTTAGACACTCACCTATTGCATCATGGGAAATTCTGTTTCTACACTTCTACAGCTGCTGACGTCATACCGAGTTCTGATTGGATAGTTAAACTTATGTTTGGGTCAGTTTATGTGGATAAAGATATGACTAGAATAAACTAGTCAGCTCAACTAATAGTTTGGCCTGGTGTAGTTTAACTAGTGGCAGGTTAAAAGTTGATGACAAAACTTTGGCAAGCCAGTCTCAATTAGTTGTGAGTTACATCTTACCCTTTGAGATGGGTTTTACACCTGGAATTGACCTATTTAGTCACTAGATTTCTGCTACCGATAAAAGATGGGATTGTGCCAGACAGGTAAAGACCCGGAGTGAAATCTCAGTGATGGTCAAGTGTTTGGAGGAACTGGACTTGTTTGGTTCCTGAAGACTATTTCCCTCTTACCTAAACAGGTGAAGTGTTTCAATCACATTTCAAAGTGTAAATGTTGACATTACTGTCCTCTAAAAGCTGTCCTGACCCGAGGTCAGGTTCTGTTCTGCACCATGAAATGTCTTTAAGAAAGTCCAGCATCCTTCAGCTGAGGAGCTCAGGACAGTTTACAGTCAGTCTCATCCTGTTTGTTTCTCCCTGAATGAATAATTTCATGATTCAGACAGAGACAGGCTGCAGCTTCCTTCTGCAAGCACGCATGCACACACACACACACACACACACACACACACACACAATCTAATAATAACCTGAGTGTGTATGTCAGAGGAAATGGGCGCTGTCTCTGATCAGCCAATCAGAGGTGCTGAATGTGACATCATCATTTCATCATTTGAAGAAACAAGGAGGAGCTGTTGTCTGCAGCAACCAGCATACACATTCACAAACACACACGCACACACACCCCAACCCTGAAGCCACATCTGGACCTGAGAACCAGCTCTCTGGACTCGGCAGCGTCCTCGCATGTCCACAACACTCCACCCCACTAGGTTTTTATTAAAGAGCCTGTCAGCCAATCAACGCTCAAGAAAGTGACATAATAGAGAGTGTATTGATTCTGTGTGTGTGTGTGTGTGTGTGTGTGTGTGTGTGTGTGTGTGTGTGTGTGTACTCTGCTAGACAAGCTTCGGCCCGTTTTCTGTCCTCTAACCTCATTCTCTGTGATCTGTTTCTGATGAAAATCTTCATAATGTAGTTTGTCTGAATTTCAGATGATTATCAATAATCAGGTACACCCACCCATAAGAAGATGCTGATGGAAACAAAAGTAAAGCTGTTGCTGCCCCCGTGTGGTGGATCATTGTTACTGTGCTACTGCAGTTCTGAGATCAGCACATCTCATCTGAAAGCATTGTCCTACAGCAGACATGAATGTCACATGACCAACTCAGAAGGTCACCTGAACCTCTGCAATTCCATCCAATGTGTGAAGGGTGTGTTGTGTCTCTGTGAGGACAGTTTGGACCTTTCCTACTCAGAGCTTGCCTCTGTGTTCAAATGTGGTTTGAGGCATCAGACTGGTGCTGGGAGTCTTACGGTTTTCCAGGTCTCCTTGCAGCTGCAGGATCTGTGGCACTGGTATTGTCAGGACAACGGCATCAAACATTTCACTATCTCCTGTCTTCCTCTGAACCTCCCATGATGCACCACGGCGGTACAAACCAGTCACATGATGCTCCAGGAACAAATCAGCTCCTGACACACAGATTCAAATGAGCAGAAAGTTATAAAAAAAAAAACAATTTGACATATTTAATTAAAAACATTTATGGGTGACAGATGGACAGGTGTGTGAGGGGGTGTGTTTACCTGAGTCAGACAAGAAGTGTTTGACCACACTGTTCATGCCCCGAGGTGTTACATAGTTCTTATTGCCATCTTTCTGTTGCAGACCTTCAATCTGACAGTCAACTGGCTGCAGAATAGCAGCAGAGAGCAGCTCTGTGTAGAAACTTAACACACACAAGATGAGAACTTCAATGGCTTCTTACTTGAATCAGCAGCTACCAGGTGAGACATACCTGTGGTGGGAACGAGCGTAGGCTGGTGTGGCTGTGATGTACTGAGCTCCAAGGTCAGCTGAGTGAGAGGAGGCATCAGGAGGACGACTGGTAGACATCCTTCCACCTGACAGATACAAGTTCACCAAACTTTATTTTAAAACTCTCACATTTGAGAATCAATGATCTGAGGATAAGTTGAGAAAACCTTAAGATTAGAAGCAGATTTAAATATGTGAAGGACATTTTTCTATTTGCCTTGCAACCAAAAACAAAATCCAACTGTTCTGTGAGGCAAAAAATATGACAGAAAGCAAAACTAAAGATAGTGTGACAGTGCAGGACAGGTCAATCAGAAATAACTGATCTACAGTCAGCTGTCTGGTGTGTTGCTCTGTAACCTGCTAGCTGAATGAAATAAAATTATTATTAAAGACATTTATGTTTGAATGCGAGAATGAGGGCAAAACTCTTTCAGAGTGAATCTTTGTAACAATTGTAGCTGCAAATGTACAGCCAGGCTGGAGTCTATGCATGCGCCGAATGAATGCAGTTACCCATCTGATATTAAAACAATCTCAAGTCATCTAAGGCGTGCTTCAGTTCGACTCTGAATTCATGACACCTTAAAAAGTCGGATTTGTCTATGCAGATCTGCATGGCACTCACCCACGCCTCTCGCCTTGTCCCATACAACAACCTGAACTTTATTCTGCAGCTCTCTCCTCAGCAGACAGGCACACAGGCTGCCCGTCAACCCTGCCCCGACTACCAACACCCGCGACATATTTAGAAGTTCAATCGGCCGATATTGTGTTCGGATCTAGAAAGGCAGGAGTCGGAAACACCGAGTTATAAAACAGAAATGTAGATGGACAACAAAAAACTACCCGGGGTTAATTGACATCACTTCCGTTAGCGATTTCAAAGTAAATGTCTCATCGGGATGGAAACGAGTTTGGACTTGCGCATTATTTTAAAGTATATGGACAGAATCAAATCGCGAAGTTGTAAAGTTGGTTTCTATTTTCGATTGATAGCAATTCGGTTTGGAGTTTTGACCAATCAGAACGATCCCTCATCCTCACATGACGCGCTCCTCCCATCAAGTCATGTCATGTGACCTCTGCACAGTTCTCTCACTCAAGTCCAGAAGTCTGCTCCAGCCGGACAGGTGAGTTCTGGCGGCTCTTACCTCACGTTTGTAACCGACAAGGCTGTGTAGGATCCGCGGTTCCGATGCAATAACGGACCGGAACCGGGTTTATTTACAACAGAAGTCTCGGAGGCAGCAAAAAGGCCAGGCTGTAAAATGTTGTCAGAAAGGAAACATGCTGGCCAGCGTCGATCGGCGTGTTAGTAAAGATATTAAATAAAAGCTCGAGTTCTGCGAGTTTGCAACTGGTGCTTTTCAATAACAGACCAATGATCTAGGGGACCAGGTGTTTATTACTGGGGTTTTAAAAACGTTATAAATATTCCAGCAGAAGGTTAGAATAAAAGCGTCATGGTTCTTCCTAAAAGCACTGAAATATTTCAACAAGACTGTTGTGCAACAGCTGGCCTTTTTGATGTATATTCTAACGAAATAGGTTTCTTTCTCTGATGATAATTGTAATGTTACAAAGAGCTTTGTGTTTTCCCTGCTACGAAATTTAATTTATATATGTAAAATCAATAGTCTGCAAACAGACTGAAAAACAATCAAAGTTCTGATCAAGGGTGGATAACAGCCTCTGACAAAGTTAGTAATCAGTAAACTACCCACAACACTAAACGGTCTGTAAACCATGCAAAAAACAAACCAAAAAAGACTGGCAAACACTGTTGAAACCGACAAATAAAAATAAATCAGCCATCATTTTAATGTCAAGGGGAATAATTGACCTAAACTTGTTTTTGTGGTTCACACAAACGCGTCATTGCTGTCATGGAAAAAGAGTCTCTTTTTATTCAAGTCGTCATCATCATCATCATCATCCTCATCATCATCTTTTTTCATTTGAGCATCTGAAAGAGTTTAATTTAGAAAGTGTGTGTGTGTGTGTGTGTGTGTGTGTGTGTGTGTGTGTGTGTGTGTCAGATGATGTGCCTGTCAGTGTGTGTGTTGCTTCTTTCAGCTCTCATCCAAACTAGCTCAACAGTTTGCAGTCGGCGGTGCACTGATGGACCGTCAAAGAAGCTGGACCCTGAAGTGAACATGAACATTGTGAGTACGGTCATTCTCACCTTAACCTAAGGAAGGTTGCTCTTCCTGTCATCACAAACTGAAAGCAGATTTTATTTCTAATCATATTTCTGTCCCAAAAAATCAGTCTGATAAATCTCTCTATCAACTGAGTTGTGCATCTTGTGATTTTTCATAATAAAAGCCTTGACTGCAGCCTCTGAGCAGCTGATCTCAGTAAACTCAGATGAGGGATTCGGACCCTCACACAGGTTCCTCTTATGTTTGTACTTATTACAGCTCTAGTTTCTGAGAAGTTTGATTTCACTTCCTGAAAACACAATCAGCTATGATGTTCTACCCCGTTTGCCTTACAGGTAATGTGTTGTTAAGCTCCCCACCAGCACCTGGAGAGTTTTATAAAGCCGATCTGACTTCTATGGACATTTTTTCCTCTGTGCTACCTCAGAGGTGCAGGTTTTTTCTTCAAATGTTTTAAAGCTGTGGTTCCTTTGCAGCCTGAGGTCTGTGACCTCACAAGATTGCAGGGAGTCCCCGCAATTTTGTCTGTGCTGAGGTTGTGAGGTTACAAAGATTATATTTGTAAAAATTACATGTATAAAACCCCAATAACATACCCAATCACCCAATAGTATAATTAAAACTCTGCATAAGAGTTAATACTCTGTATGTTTGTATAAAATAAGTAATTAATCACTTTATTGTGTGTATGCGTGTAGGAGTTGGGGTTGGGTGTCTTGGCTTGTCTTGGACACAGGCAAGGGGGTCCTCAAGGAAAAAAGTTGGGAACCACTGTTCTTAAGTATTGGTTGATGTGAGAAGATGAGAAGCGGCAGCATCCAGATGTGATGTGTGGTTTTTGTGCAGGCTGTTGAGTTTGTGTCTGTGTCATTCAGACGGAGATCATTCGGAGGTGGGGTTACCCTGCAGAGGAGCACGAGGTTCCAACAGAGGATGACTACTTCCTAACAGTCAACAGGATCCCTCAGGGACTCAAACCCACCACAGGTCAGTAACAGCAACACGCTGAGAATGGGAAGTTCAGTCCCATCACCTGGTTTCACTTCCTGATTTTAAACTGAACTTTGACCTGCTGTCTCATCGCTGAAACGTGACTCTTCGTCAGTTTGCATATTTGGACCTTTGGTTTTATTTCAGCAGACTAACTGATCCTGGTGTTGCACAGGTCCGAGGCCGGCGGTCTTCCTGCAGCACGGCCTCCTGGCCGCCGGCAGCAACTGGATCACCAATCCTCCCAACTCCAGTCTGGGCTATGTTCTGGCAGACGCAGGTTACGATGTTTGGATCGGGAACAGCCGGGGAAACACCTGGTCCAAGAAACACAGGACACTGAACCCGGACAACGAGGAGTTCTGGAGGTTCAGGTGTGAACACACATCTGAGTATCTGTCAACAATAGAACCAAGTGTGGGACGTCTCTTTGTCCCAGTTCATTAAGACCTGAACAAACATTTTCTTCTCCCTAAAAGAAAACTCTTTGATTTGTTTGAACACCTGGGCTTCTGTAGAAGTTCACCTCAGCTTTTATATCAGCAAATGTCTGACCTATGGGCGCCAGGTCCTATGATAAAGATATAATATCTTCTCTGCCTTTGATCTTGTGTGTAGTTATGATGAGATGGCTCTGAAGGACCTTCCAGCGGTTATAAACTATATTCTGAAGCTGACGGCTCAGGAGCAGATCTTCTACATTGGACACTCTCAGGGAACCACCATTGGTAACGCTCAATCGCTGCTGTTTTTTTAACTTTTCATCTGTGGCATAATCACGTTTTTATTTGGGTAAATCTTCTTTGTCTCATATCCCAGCATTCATAGCGTTCTCCACGCTGCCAGAACTGGCCAGTAAGATTCGTCTGTTTCTGGGTTTGGCTCCGGTAGCTACTGTGGCGTTCACCGGCAGCCCCATGACTAAACTTTCCATCCTGCCTGAAGGCCTGATCTGGGTGAGAACAAGATTGTTTAAACACTGAAGATTACGCTTAATTTGTGTTTATCTGTTGAAACTTTGAATCGGTGACAGAATTTGACAGGTCCTTGATATTCTTGAAAATACTTGAATCTATTGTGATATTTTTTATGGTTTTGAAATTGGCTGTAGTACAAAAGCATTTACTTTCATGAGAAAAGTTATTTTGAGCACATAACTATATTCTGTCCATGTATGGACAACTACACCAGTGTCAATGGAAAACTTTGGAAAACTAGCTTCAAAGTGCTTGAAAAGTGTTTGAATTAGGGGTGGGAATTTAACACGTTAATTACGATGAATTAATTAGAAAAAAATAACGCGTTAAAAACGTACCCCTTTGGGGGCCAGAAAAGTTTTGCATCATAATTTATGCCTTTTATATCAATAAATATCATCAAGCTGCATTTTAACAAAACTGCAGAGCCTGGGCTACAAAACCATATAAATATTTTTTACATGCTTCAAACACAACTAAAACTACAATTACATGAATAATGACAAATCACTCTTCATGAAGACAAGAAAGGAAGATAAAATCAGCTTTTTTTACCGTTATGTTTTCTAGTTGGTAGAAAGCAGGCAGTAACTTTATTTATATAAACTAGTACAGCAGGAGGGACAAATGGTAAATGGCCTGTAGTAGAATTAGTATGGTGCCTTCTTAGGGTTCTACAACCGCCCAAGGTGTTCAACAACACAATCAGTCATCCACCCATTCACACACACATTCACATGCATACACGTGGCATTCATCTTGTAATCCTCAACAGAACTTCCCCTGAACTCTACACTACACCTCTATATATATATTAGCAGTGCTCTGCTGCCACCTAGTGTTCAGTTCAGTACACAACATTTACAATGTTCCATTTCTATTTACACTTCATCAATAACACATATACTAATATTATGTTAAATGATGTCCTTACATATTTGGGCCAACACATCCCACAATGGTTACCTTTATAATGAGAACAAAGTAATCAAACAGACCTTGTGGTTACAGAAATATCCTCATTAAAGTGTGGGTATGTCATCTGTGCCTTACTAACATTATTTTTGACTAAAAAACTTCTTGGACGAAAATTGTCTTGAATGATTAAAATGTGATTAATCAAGATTATTTAATTACAAAGCCTCTGATTAATTAGATTCATTCTTTTAATTCAGTCCCGCCCCTAGTTTGAATTAAATGTTGTCAAATATGTAAGGACATCATTTAACATATCATATGATCTTTCATTATGAGTCTCAAAAATTGAAGACATTTATAAAAAACATATTTGAACATCACAGCTGAAGTAAAATCTGTTTCCTATGGAAACCTTTAGGAAGAATGGAATTTTGTAGGTTACCAGTGGTATCTGCTGCTGGGATGTTTGTATTTTATTTTTTGCTTTAATAGTAATAATTTTAGTCATGTTTCAGCTCTGACGATGTGTTCGCTCTCACCCCCTGTAGGACCTTTTTGGGAAGCGTGACTTCCTGCCTCAGAGTAAGTACATTAAATGGTTTGCCGAACACGTGTGTGCAAAGACGGTGCTGAGCGAGCTCTGTGGAAACCTCTTCTTCATCCTCTGTGGCTTTGACGAAAAAAACCTTAACATGGTTCGTACCTCTGAGTTTGGAACAGCACAAAATACCACAAACGTATATTGTTTTTATCAGCACGAGGCTTTGGATGCTTATTTTTTAAAAACTTAATTTTATAATAAAAAAAAAACATTGGAATGTTAAAAGGTCATAGAATCCAGAATTGTTAAAGCTCACAGCTTTTTGTTCTAAAATCGGAGCGTTAGCTGCTTATATCAACAGATTCAGTTCTGGTGTAAAAGATAAAGGTGAAAGCTGACCTGAACCCTGATGTGTTCTAGACTCGAACTCCCGTCTACACGACCCACTGTCCCGCTGGGACGTCAGTCCAGAACATGGTCCACTGGGCTCAGGTACCACACACACACGCGTATGTTTTTATATTTGACAAAACCAAGCCCAGCCCCCTCCATTTACCTGTGAAGCACATGAGCAGGTCTTTATGAAAGTGATGAATCCAGCTACATGGTTCTGTAAGCATGTTAACTGATTATTGTTTACAGGCAGTTAAAGAAGGAAAACTGATGGCATTTGACTTCGGACGAGAAGGAAACATGAAGCACTACAACCAGGTGAGTCCAAAACTTGACTCGCAGAGTCCAGATAACATTAGAGTCTAACTTCAGACTCTGAAACATGATCATGACTTATGTCCTCGTCTCCTTGCATCTTTGTTTTCCTCCCCAGTCTACACCTCCTGAGTATCGAGTCCAGAACATGAAGGTTCCTACAGCTTTGTTTTCAGGGGGACATGATACTCTGGCGGACCCCAAAGACGTGGCAGTCCTCCTCACTCAGGTCAGTTAGAGTCACCACTCCCGGTGGGTCAGGTCAGGAGATGCATCTGAGTTTTGTGGGTTGAAGCAGTTTGATCTCAGTTTTACTCCAGATTCATTTTCAGACAGATGTGGTGTTTCACAATAAGTGTCTTCAACATATCTGCTGCATTTAATCATCAGACCTTCAACCACTACTTCTGGGTCTTTCTTTGTTTTTTGCTTAAGCTGTTGAGATTCTGCTGTTTGACATGTGGGACTGCTAGAAACCTTGGTCCTGTTCTGTCTGCAGGTCCCCAACCTGGTCTACCATCAGCACATCAAACACTGGGAACATCTGGATTTCATTTGGGGCCTTGATGCTCCTCAGCAGATGTTTCCATCTATCCTGAAACTGCTGCAGCAGCATCATTAGAAACACGAAGAACGAGGATGCTTTGTCCTCAGAGTCTAGGAGCTGAAGATGGATGGTCTGGCAGTGAGATTTAGTCTGTTTTAATCTTTTGATCACCAGCAGACAGGACTTTGGACTCATGGACGTCAGAATGTGATTCCGTTCTAACTCGCTTTTAATTTTTTAATGTCATTGATTTTGTGTCTTTTATTGTGACAAACTTTTATCTGAGAAAGTCTCTGGATGAATAATTTGGTTTTTATGGTCACAGCAATTCAATTCGTACCAGTTCAAATTCAAAGTCATCTCTAGGCCCGATAAATTTAACAGCAAGTCCAATTTGTTTCAGGTCCAGATTCAATTCAGTTGTAATAAAATTAGATTCAGTAGATCAAAAAACATCAGTCTAATTGCTAGTACATAAAGAAAATATAATGCCTTGAAGAATCACTTCAGTGCAATCCCCCTTTCTGGGCAGCAACACAATATGCAGCAGTAAGAGAAGCTCCCTTTTAACCAGGCTGAGAATGGGCAGCCGTCTGTCTGTACCAGCCGGGGTCTGAGAGGACAGGAGACAGACAAGGACAGAAGAGTTGCTGACGGTCTGATCGCATTCAGTCTTTTAATTAGTCTAGAAATCTAGTCCAAGTTAAAGTCCCTTAAAGTTAATACCCCAAGTCATCCTCACACACTGGTGAAATTACATCTCCGCATTTGACCCATCCCCGTGGTGGGGAGCGGTGAGCTGCAGCTGTGGCCGCGCTCGGGAACTATTTGGTGGTTTAACCCCCCAATCCAGCCCCTTAGTGCTGAGTGTCAAGCGAGGAGGCATTGGGTCCCATTTTTTCAAAGTCTTTGGTATGACCCGACTGGGATTCGAACCCCGATCTCCCAGTCCCGGGCGGACACTCTACCACTAGGCCACTGGAGCTAGTCCAACTGTAGCAAAAGGATTTTGCTCTGCAGGTCATGTTTACATATATAGAATGTCTTAATACTCTGAAACATGATTCTTTTGTTTTGGTTCTGACTCAGGTTCTAAAACAAAGGAATGTTCTGGTGTCACGAAGAGAAGGCCAAGTATGTGTTTGGTGTTCAGATGAGATGAAGGGAATTTCTCCTTTTGATGATGAAAGTTTTGGTAAAACTAACATCTAAAAATACTGTGGGAAGATGGAACTGAAACAAGTGAACTCTCACAGAGTTGTGAAACCAGATCAGCATCATGTGATGAGCCTTTACACTGACATTCAGATTAAATAAAAACAGCCGGAACTCACTGTGAAATGTCTTGTGACAGAAAATATGACTTCATGTTTCCACACCAAAGAAATTCAAATTTTTAATAGATCAGTCTGAGCTCATTTAAAAGGTTATGATGTAAAATGTTCACAGAAATAAAATAAAACAATCTTTATTCAAGGACTTTTTCTGTATTCACTGATCCTAATGAATGAAATGTGATGCAAAAACATTTTTATAGAAAGTGTTTAATAAAATTCAACGCAGTTTGGAACATGATGAAGGGGACGAAAACCACAAGATAAACATCCAATACAGACGGAACAAATCGATTCCTCATCTTTTGAGCGTTCATTCTGTGTTTTTCTAAATACTATCACTTTTTTTTCTTTCTTTTTACACAAACAGGAGTTGTTTTTTACCTTCTTATTTCGCTGACGTTTCGATCGTCGAAACGTCAGCGAAATAAGAAGGTAAAAAAACAACTCCTGTTTGTGTAAAAAGAAAGAAAAAACAGCAAATCGATTCCTCTCAGAGACTCAGTTTCATTAGTTCATAAACAATTTAAAAGTATAAATCTTAGGTTCTTGTCTTTTAAATAACATTTCAAATAAATACAATTTAAAAAATGTGTTTAAATATATTTTTAATAAATCTTTCCACCTTTTCTGTGTGTTTTATTTTATAGCTTTGATAGTTTCTGTAATGTTGCTAACATTTAAATTGTTTTGAACCCAAACATACCAAGGCTCAGAAGGTTCAACGAAATACAAAAAATGATAAAAATCAACAACAGAGGTAATAATAAATCAGAATACCAGAATAATACATAAGCATAAAGCCTTAAACCCTCTGGTACATTCCAATCATTCTAAATATTCTGCAGCCACCAATCAAGAGGCTGGAATGGCAGTGGGTGGAGCTTCAGAAGGGGTGGAGCTAACAGCATAGCATTTATGAAACAGAAAAAAAAGTGCTAGCCTAGCTCAATGTTGTTCTGTGATTTAGCTTAAAGAATCTGAGTAACTAGATTGATTAACAACACGTGTGTTCGTCAGTCAGACTTTCTCAACATGTTAATGATCTTTATGAACTTCAGTCTCCGAGCGATGTCCAGAGGAGTTTCTCCACCCTGGAAAACCACAAAATATCATCATCATCATGAGCATTCATCACCACCATCAACATTTAACCAGAGTTTGGATAGCAAAGATATACAATAACTTTAGCTTTCAGTTTCAATATTTTAATTTAAAAAATTGTTTTAAGAGCAGGATCAGTAAATCTTTGTGGATAAAAGACATAAAAAGTGTCTTGCTTGTTTGTCCAGAAGAAAAACATCAAATTCCCAGGATCTGATGGGTCAACTGTTTTCTAGTTTTCCTGGTCTTAAAAAATAATTTGAGTCTAACATCACCAACAAGAGCAGGATCTGGGTTACTCTGCTGTATTCGGTCAGGTTTGATGAATTGTGCTCCCAAGTTTGTTTTGGAGTAAAAGTCATTGGGGAGTTGTGGTCCAATTTACAGGAAAGTCAATTAAAAGAAAAGAAAACTGGCATTAAATGACAAATACTCACCTGTTCTACTCTTAAAAGATTTTAATTCTGCATTTTTGATAGACCTCAGTTTGGAGCCCAAAATATCAGAAACAGTGAAGTTAAAGACAGAAAACACAAAAACTTTGGTATTTGTTCCGGCTGACTGAGGTTATATTTTAAGTAGGGGTGGGAATTTAATGAGTTACTTATGATTAATTAATTAGAAAAAAATAATGCAATAAAAAAATTAATGGATTTAACCCTTCGGGCCCATGGGCCCCCCAATTAGCCTTTCGCCGGCCCCGCCCCCAGAACGGCTATTGTCCAATCACACATCATAGCAACCGTTACTATCTGACAACTCCAAACAAAATGATGAAGCTAAGCCAATTTATACTACTAAGCATTAGCCTCGATAGTAGTCGTGTCTTCGTTTCCCTTCAGAACCTCATCGAGCTCAACCAGCAACAGCCAAGCATGAGTGCTCCCCCCGCCCGCGGCTGGGCGGAGGTCCGCCTCCCAGACTATCCAAGACCCTTTTAGTTAAGACACACTGTGCCGGCAAATCAGCGTAATATTACCTGAACCATGTGTCTTATAAACGCACATTAAGCCTATTGGGTGGTGTCATGATCACGTGATGAATTAATGCCGAGCTCCGGCCGGGAACTATATTGAAAATGAAAGTAAACTTGTACGGGCATATGTTTCCTTTTGTTAACAGAATCAGCTGAGATGATAAACTGGAGCGATGCAGAGCACCGGGAGCTTTTAGAGCTGCCTGCAGCTCAGATCATCTGACATCTGACAGCTCACAGGGACACCGCTCACCGATCCACATGATCCCGGACGCTGCCTTCTCCCGAAACTCCCAACTCCTTGTTCCCTGCTACGCTTCGCTCAGCGGAGCCAACACTAATGTATCCTTTTGCCTCAATCTGGATAATATTGAGGAGGAATTGCTCCAAAAAATGTCGCTGACATGCATCTGTCTACTTCTT
Source organism: Aphyosemion australe (assembly GCA_006937985.1). Taxonomy (NCBI): domain Eukaryota; kingdom Metazoa; phylum Chordata; class Actinopteri; order Cyprinodontiformes; family Nothobranchiidae; genus Aphyosemion; species Aphyosemion australe. Next base: position 664,583 of record SSNS01000185.1, read on the forward strand.
TCCATCGCGGAAATCTGCGGAGCTGCAGTATTTGATCCACTTATTGTCGGACTTGGCAACAGTAACTAAGGGGGCGGGGCTCGGCGAAAGGTCAATTGGAGGGCTTTGAAGTTTAGCAGCAAACTACATGCCCTAAATATCAATAAATATCATCAAGCTGCACCTCTAAAAAAACGTCAGAACCTGGGCTACAAGACCATTCAAACCTTTATTATGTGCTCTAAACACAACTAAAACTACAATTAAATGAGTGAAATTCCTCTTCATGTGTGTTTTTGCCTTCATTTCTGTCTCTCAGTTTCTTACCTTTGATGTTTCACCTTGAAAGGTTTGTCCTGACTTTATCTTTTACTATTAGCCCTACCTCTTGTGTCACACTGAAACAGTTTAGACAGAAAACAATGTCATTTTCACCAAAAAAAAACAGGCTTCGAACTCAAACATCCAGTTGGACTTTTCTCTTTCCTGGTTTGTGAATGTTCGTGTTATGATGAGTCTCATTGGCTGAATGAGCTGTCAATCTAATTTTAGTGAATAACGCTTTATTCTATTTGACCTAATGATTCAAAATAGGTGTTAATCATCTGAATTGACTAATCAGTCACGGAGAAAGAGGGCTGCGAGCAGCAGCAGGTCAAAACCCCTTTAATTTCCTGTTTTGAATTGAAATACAATTTAAAAGCATTTTTTGGAAATTAAAAGAGCTTGAATTTACAATAGTAATGTCCATGTTTATTGTCTGATTCTCTGCCTCATTATTTTTAATTAAACAAATTGCTTTCAGGGCAAATTTTCTTGAACGATTAAAATGTGATTAATAAAGATTAATTAATTACTAAGTCTCTAATTAAATCAGATTTTTTAAAAATTGAGTCCCACCCCTAATTTTAAGTGATGTTGGGTCAAGATTCTCTACTCCAACAGTCAGTTTGAGTTAAAACGTTAAGATGATGACACTTTTCTTCTTCTTGGGTCTAATTGTTGATTTGAAGCAGCTTATTAGAGTCTTTTCCTGGTTATTCCGGGTTTTTGACGATGGTGTGTTTGTGTACGTACTTTATTCTTGATGTCAGTTTTGGCATGTTGCTGCAGCAGCAGAGGAACCAGGCGATGACTTTTTCTCTGACAGACGTAGTGAAGTGCCGAGTTTCCTTTCTGCAACAAAAACACCTTTACTCAGGGAAGAGAAGCTGCAGCCTGATTGGCTGATTAAACATCAGGTTTCTGTGTAACACGAGCTCCAGGATGTTGATCCAAAGTAAACACAGATTTGGTTCATCTTTATTTCTGTGTGTGATCACTCACATAGTCGACAGCATTGACGTTGACTCTGCCGTTTAGCAAGGCCTTCATCAGCTCCTCACTCTTCCTCTGTTTCTGCAGCTGAAAGATGAAAAGAAGATCAATACAACCTGATGCTGCTGCACTCTATGTGGTTCATTCATTTTAGCACAAACTTCTCATCCGGTCTGGTTTAAACTCCTGATTAAGTCCTCATCTCTCTTTGTTTCACCCCAGCAGTCAGACTCTCCTGTAACCTTTTAACAGTGATTCTGATCAACAGTTATTTGGTCAACAGTTTGGACTTTGGTTGCTTTTTCACTCCGTTTCAGTCCTTGCACCCAGTGGCGTAGCAAGGTTGAGCTGGGCCCCGGTGCAGGTGTTGCTTTAGCCCCCCCCCCACCCAATAACATCTTGATGAATCAAATAACCAAATACTACTGTGAAAAAAGTTGTGATGATCGCAAATGGATCTGATCTATGATAGAAGGGGGGGAGCAGGGTACTAATTAGGGATGCAGCGATACCACTTTTTTCCAAACCGATACAATACCCGATACTTGGATCTGAGTACTCGCCGATACCGATTACTGATACCGATACTTCTACCACACACAACACTGCAATGAATTGGAATACAGGTTTTATTTTCTTCTCTGCTTTCAACAGGAAAGGATGGTGAGTTAGATAAAAAATAAAATATATTAATAGAGATCACAAAACTAAAATATAAGATGACAAATAAATTTTTTCTGTGAAATCATTGCACAGTTTTCTACAAACAAAATGAACTAATTGGCACTGTCTCCAGATTTCATGACATACCAGTATCGGTATCTGTGCATCCCTAGTACTAATATTGCTTAAAAACATTTGTGAGGAAGATGTCACTTCTAGTGCATTTTAGCAGGTTGTTGAGTTGTAATAATGTTGTTTCTAATGTAACTAACAAAATGTATATAACTCAAAATCAGCCTTTAATCCACCATCTGTAATAGTCTGATCAGCACAAACTGAACACCAAATCCATGCTGAAATGAATCTGGGAATAAAAACACAAACTGGAACCCCTGGATTTACTCCCTCAGAATGAAACTATGTGGTATCATCTTCACAGGGAATCAAACAAAGAAAAGTTTTGAAACATCCTTCAGGACATTTGGAGAATAAATCAAACTAACCTCTGATTTTAAAAACTGTCATATTCTACAGATTATCTTTAGGCTTCATTGAGAACATTAACGCTTCCACATGTTTAAGTTTATCTTATTTGTAAGTTGCTTTGGATAAAAGTGTCTGTAATATCCATAAACCTAAAAAGGACTGTGAATGTAGTGAGGAGAGGATGCTGCTGATTGGCGGCTGTACCATGATGAAGTATCCAAGCAAGAGGACAGGCATCAAGATGGCGATCATCAGGTAGTCCAGCACAGAGAAGGTTCTTCTGGACACATAGTGAAGACATGTCCTGTGTTTCTGAAGGACACACAGACAGTTAGACCTCACACAGTCTGACATAAAATGCAAACATCATCAGTATAAAGTACCTTATTGGTCAGGTGGACATTGGCCTTGTTTTTCAGTAGGTAATTCACTACATTCAAGTTACCACGGCGACAAGCAGCGATGAGGGGCGTGTCCCCGGTGTGTTTGTCCTGAATGTCCAGGCAGGTTGGGTCATTTTTCAGGATGCAGTAGAGCTGATGGGTGTCTCCATTATAAGCAGCCTGGCAGGCCGGCTGAGGGAGGTGCAGGGGAGGAAAAGGAGAGAGGGGTTGGGTGGTTAGAATTAAACCTCATGATTCAGAAACATGTCCAGTCGGGCCAGAACTAAGTTGTAATGGTTTAACAAACTAAAGCAAATATTTAGAAGCAGAATCAAGAGTTTTGTTTCCGTGTCATTTCTCTCAAAAGCAGCTAAATGTAATCTGGTTTCTGTATGGATGAGCTCCAAGTCTGGCATGTTTACACTTTACATACATGTTATTATTTCTGAGGTTCACATAGAACCATAGAAGAGATGTTTTGAGAACCACTGGAGATTTTCCTGTGTCTCTCAGGTCCTCCCAGGTCTCTCAGGTCCTGTGTCTCTCAGGTCCTCCCAGGTCTCTCAGGTCCTGTGTCTCTCAGGTCAGATTCACATGGATCTACTTTCTACTAGACCAGTGGTTCCAAAACTGGGGTCCCCACAAAATGACAGGGGGTCCCCACAATTTTGTCTGTGCTGATGTTGTAAGGGTAGCAAGATTTTATTTGTGAAAATTACATTTATAAAATCCCAATAACACACCCTACAGTATAATCCAAACTCTACATAAAAGTTATAACTCTATGTTTACATAAAGTTGTAAATTATCACATTTAATGTGTGTATGCATGTAGGAGTTGGGGTTGGGGGTTCTGGCTTGTCTTGGACACAGGCAAGGCGGTCCTCAATGTAAAAAGTTTGGGAACCTCTGTACTAGAATCAGAGCCTAAATGCTGAATGATTCGATAGTAATTCTCCAGATTAATTAGTAATAATCTGGAGTTCTGCAGCATGAATCACTGATGGACCAAGATTAAAACATCTGGCATCTTGCAGATTATGTACACCAAATATCTTATCCACTCCGGCTTTTATCTCACAATCTTCCGCATAAATAAATCTGCAATAATGTTTATGTTCAGACATTATTTAGAAAAAATGTCATAATGTCAAAATAACAGCTGAAGATATGACCTTTGACCCTGAAACTTTCAGAATTCAAAAATCTGAAACCGATTATCCGGTTAGTGTAGCTTTCATGTTCATTTAACCGTCATTCCATTAGTGACAATTAACAGCACTACTTCCTGTAGTAGTGGTAATGTTTTATTCCTCTGAATTACCGCAGTATTCTGAATACAATTACTAGCAGTTCTTTGTTTTATAAATATCACAGAACATTTAGCATATTCTCAGCAAACACGTTCTCCGGTGAAACATTGTCTCCTGTAAATCTGTGTTACAGCGAATCTCAGGTGTGCGCGCGACTCGTCTCGAGCTAGAAGTGGTTTAATGTCCTGTCAGAATAAATGGGGTGAAGTAACATAACTGGACGATCGTTTGACCTTCCAAATAATGTTTCTTACCTCCGAGTAAACCAGCCCCATCGCGGTACAACGGCATGAAGTCACGAACACACCTGGACAAGTTTTCCGCGAGACGCATCAGCAATGGCACTTCCGGTAAAGAAATCCAAAATAAAAGCCTCTGATTACATTTTTTGCATTTTTAACAGTTTCCTTCAGATTTTGATCTTAATTTACTGAGTAAAATTTTCTTTATAGCTTAAACTTCATGATTTGGTAACGATTGTGATGATTATAGCTAAGCTACATCTGTCTGTCTGTTGTTACATTTCAATTGCTGTCTTTTATTTGTAGCGTCGTTTATCTCCCTTCCTGTTTCTTCCCATCTAATCAATTAGTTTTAACTCAGCTGGAGGCTAAATGTTCAGGTGGCGGCAGGTAAGCAGGTGAGTCATGGGAACACAATGAGGTGCTTATTCAGAGCCACAACTTTAACCCAAACAAAAGGAAACAACGACCAGTGACACGCAAACCTCGCTGGAATAGCTTTTTTATCGTTCTGGTTCCAGAGGTTTTCCCTGTTTTTTTAGTGTAATAAACAACCTGTCCAGCAGAGGGAGACGGAGCTGATCATTTCTGTTTTCTGATCTATTTGTGACGTTCTGTTGCATCTGGTTTACAGAGCACCACACCTGACAAGGGAGCCGATATATCACAGCTGGGTCTTCTTTTTAGATCCATCTGGATTAATTAACCCTATACTTTATAATTTAGCCATGGTTCTGATGTGTGGTTCTCGTTGTTCAGTGTGAGATTGTGGACTTCAAAATTGGAGTAGCCTATATTTAAATCCCCTTTGTGTACATACATGGCGTAAAATTATTCACCAAAACACCTTAAAACTATTGTGTCATTATTTCTTCTATGAAAAATAAAAACAGTTTCAGGATGTAGGCTATAAATGAGAATAATAATGTTCCATAAAAATAGCATACAGAAAATAGTAAATACAGAAGACAAGTTCTGTAAAAAAATACTGTACAGAACTGATGTTTGCCATTAACACACACAATTCATAAAAGAAAAACACTAAAGTTGTATTACGTCATCAAGAAACAAAGATCCATCAAAACAGAAAAAAGAAGCATCTAAAATCTGGACATCGGTTTGGTGTCATCTCAGTGCACATAGGCAGGAGGAAACGTGATCGGAGCTCAATCAAACGCTCAAGTCCTTGAAAACCTGTCAGAGTGACTCACCTCAATCTGCCTCTTCTCTGTGAAAGCAGCTCTGCGCATGCGCAGTGTGACACCGGAAGGTTAGTGGCTCATCTGCGCTAAAATACGATCTTTGAAAGCACCATCAGCTGTCTGTTTGTCTGTCGGTCTTTGAAGCTTCATCCAAATCTTTCTTTTCAGATTTCCTCATCTGGTTCCGTCACAGCTTCGGGACCAAGGCTCGTTGGACCAACTCCGCGTTCCGTTCGGAACCGGGTCTGGACTCACCCCACCGCCTCTGGTCTCCACGCGTGGCCGCGGGATGCAGACGGAGCAGTGAGGATCAGCCGGTAAATCCCTCCGCCACAGAACCAGAGCTTTCTACCGCTTCTCCAGCAGAATCGAGTCGAACCGATTATGTCTCAGCAGGTTCTGTTCGGTTAACTGATCTGAAAGCTACTGGTTGTACTGGTTTCACCTGTAATTAACCCTTTAAATCTCGTTAAAAGAGCAGTGCAGTGATTTATCCCCTTTATCTCATGGAAATAGCTGATCTGATAACAGTCATTGATCACATCTATTAACTGATTAACATCTTTATTCATTCGGTCAGTGAAAACACACCATCAGCTGATGTTATGTTTGTTTTTGTTTTCAAGTAAAAAAAATAGTTTAGCTACATATTTGTTCCTCCATTAAAATCAGTTCTGACAAATGTTTACTTAGCTACATGATCCGATCTGATCACATCTCATCTTTGATATTTATAAAATTAAAATAAAACAACTGGTGGTAAACAGGCCTCGTCAACATCAGAAACATCTGAAGATCTTGAATAAAACTTTCCAAATAATTAAATATGTTTTCAGAGCAGTTAAAGAGAAATTGACAGAAGTTTATGTTGTTAAAATATCTCAAAAGCTTCATGCTGTTTGTGTTGTAGAAAATCAGCATCTGATACACTCAAAACGTCTCAGTGACCCTGAACGGTTCCTTTCCCTTTAGTGTTTTTTGTCCAGATAGAAATAGTGATAAGAGTCAGAGGAAGTTCAGACACCTGTTGGACTTCCTTTCAGAGCAATTTAAAGAATCTGTGTTGAAGGGAACCTCATAACACCGCTGGATCAGACTGGTCCCACCACATTCTGAGATCCAATCCCAGTAGTAGTGAACAGAATCTGTGCAGGTGACAGCACCTGAGGGTGTGAGGGCAGTGGGCGGGACTTTGAGGGTTCTGCTGTCAGCTTGACTTTAGATTGTTGAAAGTTTCTTTCAAGTTCATTTCATAGTTTGAAATTAAAGCACAAACTCTAGTTATCTCTTGGCCTGATGAAGACAAGTTGGGCTGAAACATGATATTTATTCGATTAGCCATGGAAGAATAATCGTTATCATCCTGAGTGCCTCAGACCCCTGTTTTCTAAAGCTACCTGGATCCCGCACCGGAGGTACTGTTACATACCCAAGACGCACTCCACACAGTTTTTGCTGTTTTTCAAACTCTAAACAAAAAAGTGTAAAACATCCTTTAGGTTTAGATCAGATTTATATGATGGATTCTGGTGGTTTGAATTTGGATTTTTAACAGAAGGTATAATATCCATTTGTTGTTGATGTTATGCTGATTTTAGGTTGATATCACATTGATTCCAGTTTGATATCTGATTAAAATCAGCCTAACATCTCTGACTTTAAGGCTGATTTGGAACTGGTTCACTCTGATTTCAGTCTCAGCACAGACTTGCTGCTTTAATAGGACAGAGGAGATAGCACACAGAGGAACATCACAATATTTTATCTTTTTATTTATTTATTTATTTTGTGAGATTTATTTCTGTAAATGTATGAATTTTCAACAGATGTGAAAGTGTAAACACTGGAGGGTTCAGAGATCGGGTTATTCTGGTGTTTGGAGGTTTTGGGGGTTGATCTGTGTTTTGGTGCAGCTGCGGAATGTTTGACTCTTAACACTAAAAGCTCTTTTTGATGGTTGAAACCTGAATGCTGCTCTTCATCTCCTGCCCTGTGCCTCGTCTGCTCTCCTGGTCTGCAGCCCAGACTCTCCCGTTGCTGTGGTGACGGCATCCCAGCCAGACGCAGCAGACGGTGTTGATGACCGAGTGAATCAGACATTTAGATGCTGGAACTCTGGGGAGTGGGAGCTTGCCCTCTTCTGTTTCACTTTTCTTCTTCTCTTGTTGTTAGAGAGGGTGACTCAGTGCAACAGTAGCTGCTGGTTGTCGTGGTAACTGAAGGACGACTGATCATCGTGATGAGGATGATGAGATACAAATCGCTTTTTGTTACAGGAATCTTCATCCCAAATGTCTGACATGTTGTTTTCCTAAATTCCCTGCAGTGAAGCATCATGGGAGGTGGCAGATGGATGAGACTGTCGTGGGCCGACCACTGACACACACAAACACTTGCTGACGCGCACACACTGACACACCATGGAGCAAGGCTTCAGCTTAAATTCATTGGTGAGTTCTGTGTGTGTGTGTGTGTGCGTGCGCATGCATAAGTGCGTGCAAGGGTGTGTGTGTGGGTGTACAGACCTGTGCATGCATGTGTGAACCAAACAGTCACTGATTCAGTTTTTACAGTTGGTATTTGACATATTCAAGTGAAATAATTACTTTTAAAAATTCGATTACATTTTGAAAATTTGCTACCTAAAAGCCAGAAGAAGCAGCAGGTACGGGTGGAATGCTTCCTCTGGGCTTGGAGTGAGTCTGCGCCTCGAGCGGAGGAGTACCTTGGCTGCTGTTTATGAGTGATGGTAGGATGGACTCAGACTGAGGCTTCATCTGCAGGAATGAGGGCGTTGCTCTGGTCTGTTATGGTGAAAAAGGAGCTGAACTGAAAGGAAAGAAAGTGTTTTTGATAAATTGTTCTGTCCATGTTCCAACCCCTGAGATTAGATCGGACAGAAAGAAAACTCCTTGATCCAAGTGGTTGAAATGATCTTCCTCTGTAGGGTGGCTTTGTTCAGCACCAGTGATGAGGTGAGGGACCCTGTGGATCAGAGCTGCTGCTTCTCCTCATCAAAAGGGGCCAGCTATGGTTGTCCTGATTGGGATATCTCTCAGTGGCTTCCTGCTGGAGGCTTTTTTGGTCTCTACCAGTGGGATCTGATTCACTAGGACATCACAGAACAGATCCTCAGCTTGCTGGAGAGATTGTATATTTTACTGGCCTGGTAACACCTTGGGATCCTCCAGGAGGAGCTGGATTTCCAGGCTTCGCTCCTAGACCTGTTTCCTTCATGATTCACCCTTGAGTAGGAGGAAGTGAATGAATGAATGAAATCCAGGGTCCACTCCAGAGGGAATGAACAGAGTTCTGAGTCATATTGATTAGGGATGACTGGTTTGATACACTATTAATGCAGGGAATGTTCTCTTATGAGGGATGAGCGGTTAACGTTTCATTATGGTCAGATTTGGATTATATTAATGATTTAAGTTTAGGGTTTTTAAACTTATGATTCTAGTCAAACTGTAAGCAGAGGCTTTAACTCAGGGCTACTCGACAGAAAGCTTGTGGGCAACATCTGGCCCCTGAGCTACATATTGTGGCCCCCAAACTGTAACTCTTTCAGTTAAAAAACACGCTGTCATCACAAGGCAGCGCTGTATTGTATGCACAGTCTGAGCTGCTGTTTTTAAATTTCACTTCTGGAGCTGTGCGCTCTGAAGGTTCAGCAGTGAGAGTTTAGCGTGACATGTATGACATGGCAACCACCTCCACCCTATAGAACGTGGACTCCTTCACAAATGTCAGACCTGTAAGATATGTGAGTTCCTCTGCTTTAACCCAATCTTTAAGCGTTCTTCTAACCTTCTGGTCATATTTAATGTCTGTAGATACAAATTTTGTACAGATCTGATGACTAAAAATCAGACTGGCATCTTTCACATAAAACTGACAGAATAGTTGCAGCAGGGTTTATTGGACTCTAACGGATAACGTTTGCATCATCTGTGATGACTAGTAAAGAGTAAAAGCAGCACCGTGCTTGGTAGGTTTGGGTTTGTCTCCCTGTTTGTTTCTCCTCTCCTGTTTTACACTGACTTGTGTGATTACTTGTGTTTTAACTGTGTCTTCTGATTCATCTAAGCATCCTCTCTGGACTGAATGTAGTTCATCTTCTTCATGTAAATGAGCTGGGGAACAAATGCTGCATTCAGGCTCTCAGCAGGAGTGGGAAATCTGAGTGTGCTGACTTGTTTCTGACCTACAGGGTCCTGCCTGGTGCTTCACCTTTCTGCTGCAGATAGTGGTATTAATCCATCAGAACATCAACAGAAGTCTATACTTGATCTCATCTTTGTTCTGATCTTGATCTTGACCTGTGAGAGAATGGGGGATGAGAAATGACACATTATTTTATCATCTGATTCAGCCAATGACTACAGCCTTGTGTTGGGACTGGGATCCCGTGGGACCAAATGCAAATCTTGCAGGAACTGGCGCTCGTAGAACTTCTGCGGGCTTGAACAGGCAGATAATTGTAGATGCTTTTCTGTCAAATGGAGACCAAAAACTGACTTTGGTAATAAAATTCAATGTAAAAAACCTAAAGAAAATGACAGAAAATCCTATATATGGAAAACCTTGTTTGTCTGAAGTGAAATACAGCACAGTTTTTAATTGCAAAATCTGTCTATTATTAACAAGTCTGTGGGTGGAGGCGGGGTTGGACTTGGATATTGTGGGGACACGCAGGAGTGACAGACTGTGGTCATGGGTGGAAAATGGTCAGAAAATCAACTGGAGTGGATTTTAAAACAGTAGTCCAGTACAGGGCTCTCCCTCTAACTGCTGGGATAAGCATCACCTCCTTGTCCCTGAACAGCATTAAGCTACATTATTTGAGCTTTGGCAGAATCTTTTAAGGCTTCAGCTGTTGTGATGTTTGTGTGGTTACCATGGTTACTACAGCTGCTGCTTTCTATTACAGTGTCTGTGTCTGAGATTAAAAGTGCCTGTCCACATTAACCAGGTTTTCTGGTTCTGTTTTCCTCCTACAGAAGAAGCTGGCAGCAGAACCGGACTACACCGACGTGTCTCTGACAGCGGCAGAGCGCGTTCGAGCGCTGGCCAAGATGGGATGCTGTGTGGAGATCAATGAGGACATCACACCCAGACGCTACTTCCGCTCAGGTGTGGAGATGGAGCGCATGGCGGCGGTTTACCTGGATGAGGGCAGCCTAGAGAATGCCTATGTCCTCTACACCAAGTTCATCACGTGAGTCACATGATGTCACCACACTGGGGTTGAGAGCAAGGATTCTTTTGTTATGTGGACGATTTACTGGCTTCCTGTATTCAGCCTGTTTGTAGAGAAGCTGCCCAGCCACAGAGACTATCAGCAGGGTTCATCCATCCCAGAGAAGCAGCTGATCATGAAGGTAACTCACCTGTAGATGTTCTACTCACCACAGTCTCTGGAGAGATCTGGTTTAAGAGAGCGCTCCACCTGGTTTCATATACTGCTCAGGGTCCAGGCTCTGGTTCTGGTCCATGTTCTCATGTTCCTTTTGTGTGTCTGTAGAAACTTCAGGAGGTGGCATTTCCTCGAAAAGAGGAGCTGAAGAAACGTCTTCAGGAAAAATACAGCAGGGAGCACACGGAGTACCTCAGAGCCCAGGTCAGAATGGGTGTGTGTGTGTGTGTGTGTGTGTGTGTGTGAGTGTGAAGTTGTGTTTGTGTAGGTGTGTGTGTGTGTTTGTTTTCTTGTTTGCCCCTGTGCGTATGTTTTTAACATGATGTCAGAGAAAGATAGAGGTCAGGTTGTGTTGTTTTTTTTCTGAACTTTAACAAAATCACTGTTGATCTAAAGCTGGCCCTAGCCCTCACGCTGGGACTGTTCTGGCTGTTTCCTCAGAGACCAACAGTGATGGTGGATGGGTGTGGCCAGCAGCTACAGCGGCTATCCCTATTGGATGAGGAAAGGAGGCGCCTCTCGCTGTTAGAAGAAGAGAAACAACGAGTTGCGGCACAGAGGCGCATGCAGATCGAGTCAGAACAGTTCCGCTACTTCGAGGACCAACTGAGACGCCAGGAGCTGGCCAGTAGGAGAGAAGAGGCGGAGCCAAAGGTGTCACACCCTACAGATAGTTTCTCAACCTGAGTACTACAGAGGACTGAGGAGGACCTTCAGTGTTCACATTTCTGGTTTCTCCTGCAGATGGAGACCAAAGTGCCTGAGGTCACAGATGGCTCCTGTCTGTCTCAGCATCCAAACAGAGATGTTTTTTCCCGGGGAATGAACCAGAACCAAAACCGGCCTCCTGCTGCCATCAGCCAGCCAGCCCCCTCTTTGGCTGGAGTACACAGTGAGTACATACAAAGACATTCAAATATACACTCATCTAAGTATTTTCTACTATATAAACCTGTCTGATGCCAAATCTTTGGGTTTTAAAGGGGACATATTATGCAAAACTCACATTTTGCATCTTTATGTGCTGCCATGTGGGTCTTTACTGCCTCTATAAACACTCCAAACATGAAAAAAAACATCCATCTGATTTTTGTCAGCAGGAATTACGTACTTAAAACAAGCTGTTTAGCATAACCCCCCCACCCCCCACCCCCACCTGTCAACACTGGAAGAGCAGCGGCTCTACTGCAAGCCCCTCCCTGATATCTGAGCTGCTCACCTTAAAGCAGCCAATCAGAGGAGAGAGAGGTGTCCAGCAGCAGCTTGTTTTCTTAAAGTGCCAGCGCCCCATAATGGCTCATTCCTGAAGGTACTGAAACTGTCGAGAATAAAACTGCTGACATCACTTTATGTGAGAGGGATTTTCTGCAAATAACTTCATGAACATGTTTTTATAGACCTATTTTAACTTTAAATAGTTATAACATGTCCCCTTTAAACTTTATGTTAATCTTTAACCTGGAGGTCATCAGCAGCCATCGGGTGTTCAACACAACATGTCTGAAGATCTCAAACAGTTCTGGAAGGAGTCTGTGTGAAAATGCATCTAAAACCTGTTACCAAGAACCAGAACCAGGTTATCATCAACATTTAGTTGTGTTTTATTTTGTCTGTGCAGGTCAGAGGGTGGAGGGTCTGAGGAGAGTGGTGATTCCCAGAGATCTGATGTACCGGTTCCTCCTACTGGCCAACTCCAACACATCCAGAGGAATAGAGACCTGTGGCATCCTCTGTGGACGGCTGGTGAGTTTCCTGCCATCAGCAGGAAATTTCCTCAAAAGCAGGAAAACAAATTAACTCAACTTTTATCTAAATGTTTCTGCCTTTCAGACGCACAACGAGTTTGTTCTGACTCACGTTGTGATCCCAAAACAGTCAGCTGGTCCAGATTTCTGTGACATGGAGAACGTGGAGGAGCTGTTCAGTTTCCAGGACCAACAGAACCTGCTGACCCTGGGCTGGATCCACGTACGACAACATGTTAAACACATGATAATGACAGGTTCACATGTTCTGGGGCTTTCAGCTGTGCCACATGGTCTCCTTCAGCTAGAATGTCAAGGTCATACAGGGTCAGGACATTTTATCATCAGCCTTCATCTGCTGAGGGGGAGACGTTAAAACAAGAGTCAGAGGACCATCTTTCTGTTCTTATAATGACCATTTATGTAAAATCTTAACACTTTACAATAAGGGTCCCTTTATTAAAGTTACTTAGTGTATTATTAAGCATTAATAAATTATTTCATAAAATATTAACAACTTCTTAATATTATTTGTTAATATTAAGTAATGCATTACTAAGCAGAGCCCCCCCCCTTACCCTAACCTTAAAAACACTTAATAATATTGATATATTGATAATAATATTGATAACATTAATAAAGGGACCCTTTGTTTAATAATTCTTAATAATGCACTAAGTAACATTAATAAAGGAACCCTTATTGTAAAATGTTACCAAAATCTTTTTATTCTCTTCATAGAAATAAAATCCCACATTTAACAGTCCCTTGAACTGACCTTCAAATGAACAGATTTTAATAATTCTGCTGTGATTTATTTTTAAGTAGCATCATAGTTTATCAGTTTGAGATGAAGTAGGCTGTAATAGAATAGGCTGTTTGATTAAAAAAGTACAGAGGGAAAATTAGATCAATAAACCTATGGATGTCAGGAGGAAATGTAGTGGAGGGAATCTTTTTTAAACATAAATTTAAAAATCAAGAAGAAGTCAGTGTCCATCTAATGTGACATCAGAGAGGGTCCTCACAGTCAGATGAGTTAAACTGGATGAATTCAGGGAGTTCAAGTTATCACACACCCACGAGTCAGGAAAATGACCTCCGTTGTTCTTTTCATTCCCCCTTCATTTGCATGAGCTAATATCACCATAGCAACAGTGACTGCAGTCCAGCATCAGAGGAGCGAGGGAGGGACAGAGACAGAAAAAATAGAGGTCTCGCTCTGCTGCCATCTCAGAGTTGAATCTATTTAAGCATCAAATCAGAATTTCTGCAACATCAGGGGCACAGTTGTCACCTACGCTGGACCAGAATGTCCCCTGGATTGGACTCCAGGGCAGGAACATTCCAGTCTAGCATAGGTGACAGTCAGGTCTAGTTCTGGAGTTGATCAGGTCAAACATCAGGTCTAATGTTGGGACCGTTGGGTCTAAAATCTCAGAGGACAGTTGGGTTTCTGTCTCATGTGGACCATTGGGTGGTAAAACCGTTTAATCACAGCGGAGGAACTTCTGTTCTTTCAGCTGTTGGTGTGTCAGTTTTCAACCCCCTGACTTTTCTGAATTGTTAGGTTTGTTTTACTATAACTTAGAATGTGACCTGTAATATTTGTGTTGTATAGCGTGTCTCTCAGGGCGTGACCTCTTACCTGTGTGTGTTCAGACTCATCCCACTCAGACGGCCTTTCTCTCCAGCGTCGACCTCCACACGCACTGTTCCTATCAGCTGATGCTGCCCGAGGCAATTGCCATCGTCTGTGCTCCTAAACACAACGAGTACGTCAGCACACACACACACACACACACACACACACACACACACACACACACACACACACACACACACACACACACACACACACACACACACACACAGTAGACTTGATTTCCCATGAGACATTTCAGCCTGGGTTACCTCTTAACTGACTCTTCCCTGTTGCAGTACGGGGGTGTTCAGGCTGACTGGTCCTGGGATGTCTGAGGTTTCTGCATGCAGACATAAAGGTTTCCATCCTCATTCCAAGGACCCGCCCCTCTTCACGGTAAGAACAGATCTGTGTTTAACTTTCATCAAACAGTAGGATGTTAGTTTGTCTCCATTAGTTGAGTTTCACTGGAGACGATTCTGAAAATGTTCCAATTTAATTCCTGCTTATATTTGTAGGTGCTGCCGTCTGCTAAATTTAGCTCTCTGGCTTTAAATCTAAGACACCTCCTACCTCTCACATGCACGCATGTACACACGCACATGCATTCTTACAGTAGGGTTGCCAACTTTCTCACAGATGAGAAGAATTTTTCAAAATTCTAGTATTTCAAAATTAAACATAGGAAGTACATTTTTCATTAAAATAAATTTAAAAAATTTAAATTAAAATCCAGCCTCCCTAAAGAATAAAAATAGATGTAAATTGAACAGAATTAAAATAATTGATATTGCAAGAAGCCAAAAAATTATCTGCCTGTTTTATTAAACTACTTTTTAAATTTTAATTATAATGAATAAACTCATGTTACGTGACTCACCTGTAACTTTCTATAACCTTGCCTGCTTTCCAATCTTCTCAGGTGTGTAAACACGTGGTGGTCAGAGATGTGAAGCTGAACCTGCTGGATCTCAGGTGACAGAGCAGGGGCGCTGTTCATCTGCTGCCAGGCTTTTATTTTGAAGAGAAAACTGTGACCCTTCTGCCTCTGTGTGCGTGTGTATTTGAGTTTCTTGATGTGCTCAGTTTACAGGAGGTTTGCTTTTATTGTGTTAAGCTGCCAGCTGCACACACAAATCTGTGATTTTTTTATTTTTATTTTTTGTGGCTGAGTTTTTCCTGCAGTGAGTGACGTGTTTACAGGAAACGAACAAAAATCAGACGCAGAAACGACCGCGTGCCTTCTCATGAAACCATGAATGTTTGTGACAGTCAAACAAATCTGAATCTAAGTTTACTGAATCTGATTTTAACAGAACTTTAAAACCAAATAGTTTTTTTATTTTGTCCACAGCGGCTGACACACTGGAGTGTGTTTTTGTTTATTGCAGTTTAAATATTTTAATAAGAATTTAACCCTTTAATGGCTGAAACTACTCAGACATTTGCAGTTGGTGACTCAGGTTGCTGGATTTAAATTCTTGAGTTATTTTAGCACCTGAATGTCCATCAGAAGGTTTACATTGTTGTTTAAAAATCAGAACATTAAGGCCCAAAAACAAGACCTGTCAGATCAAACTTACAGTCACAATCTGCTGTTTCATTTTTGTATTGTGCCATTATCAGGTCTCTGTTTCATTTTTCTTCAAACTGTTTGAGTGACATGTTAAAAATGAAGTCTGGATTTATTCAGGATGCAGAAATACATCACTATAGCTTCAGGATTTATTTTTCTGGGTACTAAAGGTGTGTGAGCATGAAAAACCTGCAGACAGTACTCAGGGCTTCAATAACTGCTGCTGTAAAAAATATTCTACATATCTAACAATTTACAGTCAGTATTCTGAGAGTGGAAGAGCAGAGCAAGACAGAAATACTGAATGTTGGTCATTAAAGAATGATCATACTCCATCAGATGAATCAATAATCTGAAAGGCTGTGAAACTGGATCTAAGTTGTGTTCAACCATTGGACCAAAATAAAAACAGTATTTCTGCTCCAGTGGTATTTATTCAGATTAACTTCTTAAACTAAACCATAACAAACTAACCTGCAGTAAAAATTAATCTGATTTATGGAAAAGTTAGAGTAAAATAATTTATGAAATCAGATTTCAAATTATTTCAAATCAGATTTCAAATGAGAATTTATCAACAAACATCATGAAAATATAAAGTAAAATAACTTAGAAAAAACCTTTTTGATTAAAATTGATCTGCAATCATTTTTGATTACTTTGAAACTGAACCTGATACATGTTTTATTTTATTAGTTTGCTGTTCAGCCAGATTTCCTTATCAGTAGTTTGTTCATTTGTTTTTTAATCATAATGACGTCTTTTGGTTACATTTTGCTGGACTCAGCTGTAAAATTGCCAGCGGCGAGGTGCTCAATGTATATTTTACTGTAGGCAGAGACATTTATAATTTTTAATAATTGTAGCTTGTCAGCAGCTAAAAAGACTGAGTTCTGCATCAGTTTTTTCCAGACTTTTATTTTGGTAAATAAGCATTTTTTTAACGTGTGAACAAGCTGTGCATGTCGTATACACTCAGCAGGGAGCGCTGCACAGATGAGATGTTTTGTTCCTTGTGTTGATCCTGATGTTTTGTTCAACTTCACAGGTATAAAATCAGCTGGTTTACATTTTGTGGGGATTTTTTTTAATTTGCTGAGAATTTTTACAGGGGGACTTTTCACCTGTATAAAACAAAAATAATTTCTCAAGTGTCTGTTCTTACTGATGTTTTTGGTGCCATGTTTTCTGATGTGCAGAGTGTTTTGTTTTGTTTGAGAAGCTGATTTAAGTTTTCTCTCTGTGTGTGTTTTGGAGCTGACTGCTGTTTTTAAAATTAATATATTAAAATTATCTTTTTTAAACCTAGTGGGTCATCGGCTGTGTCTCCTCCTCTTTTGGATGAATTCTTGCCTTGTCCCAAAGATGTCATCTCTAATCTGGGGGTCAAGGTAGACTCAGAGCTGAAATTTGATAAGCAAATAAATGGGGTGGTGAAATCCTGCTTTTTCCAGTTAAGGAAGCTGGCTAAAGTTAAGTCTGTATTAATGAAGAGGGACATGGAAAGACTCATTCACGCTTTTATTACCTCAAGAATGGATTACTGTAATGGTCTATACGTTGGGGTGAGTCAAGGTTGTCTCTCAAGACTGCAGTTGGTGCAGAATGCTGCGGCACGTTTTCTAACTGGCACCCGTAGGTGTGATCATATCACCCCTGTGCTAGCTTCTCTTCACTGGATTCCAGTTGTTTTTAGAATTAAGTTTAAGATTCTTGTGCTGACCTATAAATCTATGAATGGGTTGGCACCTGCATACCTCTCTGACATTCTCCTGCCATATGAGCCACCACGTCTGCTGAGGTCGGCTGACCAGCAGAAGTTGGTGGTTCCGAAGACGAGGTTGAGGCGGAGAGGTGAGAGGTCTTTTGCTGTGGCGGCTCCAAGCCTTTGGAATCAGCTGCCGGGCAATATTAGGCAAGCTTCCTCGCTTGGAGTTTTTAAAACCCTTCTTAAGACGCACTTCTATGCACTCGCGTTTAACACAACCTGATTGTTGTACATCTGCTCGTTTTTTTTAAATTTTTTAAATGTTTTTATTTTTCTATTTTTATTTTTATTTTTTTTAGGCTATATTTTATTGTGATGTGTTTTTAATGTTTTATTGATGTTTATTATATTTTTTTATTGTACAGCACTTTGGTCGACAGTGTTGTGTAGAAAGTGCTATAGAAATAAAATTGGATTGGATTGGATTGGATTAAAACAAGCAGATGGTTTTTGGTAATAAAACACCAACTGCTGCTCAGAGCTGACATTGGTTCTTTATATTCTTTATTTTATTGCTTTACTTATTGGTTTATTCAAATTAATTAACACAATCATTGGAAGAAAATAGATTCAAAATTGACAGATTTGTGTGTGTGTGTGTGTGTGTGTGTGTGTGTGTGTGTGTGTGTGTGTGTGTGTGTGTGTGTGAGAGAGAGAGAGAGAGAGATTTCTTTTATGTTTGTGCCTCTCTTGGTTTTCTCTCAAATTCCCCAAGTAGAGCAAGAGAGAGCAAAAAAAATCTTCAATTGGCTTTTAATTAAAGCATTTTAACTAAAGATTAAGCTTTCAGGTAGGAATTTTGAGCTCTCTGATTGGCTGTAGTTGCACCAAACTGCCCTCACAGCAGAATTAGTGTCTATTATAAATTAGATTACATTAAAAAAAATCATCACCTGCTGTCTTCCTTGTTCTATTCCTCCTCTTGTTCATTACTACTCTCACTGAGTTTGAGGACTGCCGTTTTGGATCGGTTGGCCAGCCTTTTAATTTATTTATTTGAGTTGATTACTCACCATAACAACTGAGCCTAATTGGCCATCCAATCAGCACAAACAAGGCCAAATGATAAAAGAGACTGCATGTTGAATTACCTATTAACAGTGAATGACTTTATTAGCTGACAGACTGGTTACTATGACAGCAATGATAATCAACAATCACATAATTGAAATGAACAACAACCAAGTTGTTTCAGAGCTTTTTATTATCTTTCTGGGCCATTCAACTCCTATTCATGTGGTTTACATCCCTAAGGCCACGCCTCCTGCTCACCAGCCTGAGTTTAACCATGCTGGGACATCATCATACCGCAATGCAAGTGTGCTCTGCTCCCCAACGGTGGAAGAAAAACACTAGCGAACAACATTCAAGCTTTATTCAATAAAAATTAAACAGTTTCTGACAAGAGAACAACATGGAGGAGGTAAGGGGCGGGGCAAAAGGAGGTGTAAATGGCAGAGTTTTGGAAGGTGTACAAGTAGCACATTCACAGTTTTAAGGTGAGCAAAAGGAGGGGATGTTTTGAGCTGAACATTTCCAATCAACATTCTGTATATTTAAAGCTTAATTTAGCCTAAAACATGACATCACTTCCTGTTAGGTGTTTCAGCATCTTCTTGCCCACCACAAAAACTCCTGCTGCAGTTTTTGTAGAGCTGACTTGGGGTCTGTTAGCTGGTGCTCAGTGCAGGTTACAATAAAGGCAGTGCTGAAACTGAAGAGGGGCTACAGAGCACAAACACCAGGTGGGTTCTTCAGAAACACTTGCGGTGGACGATGGAGGGTCCAGCCTCGTCATACTCCTGCTTACTGATCCACATCTGCTGGAAGGTGGATAGGGAGGCCAGGATGGAGCCACCAATCCACACCGAGTACTTCCTCTCTGGAGGAGCGATGATCTGAGGGGCAGGGTTTGAAAAATGTCAGTCAACTCAAAACTCTGCTAATGAGCAACTCAGTATTTTTAAATGGGAATTTAAATGCTTTAAAAACAAAACAATTTATTTAAAATGTGTTGACAGTATAGGAGATCACACATGTTGGACTAAAGGATGTGGGGTTCCACAGAGCTCTGTTCTACACCTACTTCTTTTCATCAATTAATATAACAGTAGAAGTCTTTCTCTAGATTGAGAAATAACAAAAAAAATTTGGTGCTAAGAGACAACAGTAAAAGCACTCTCAGCTTATCTTCAGACAACACCATCTAAACCATACATATAGGAGTCATGTTAGACTTTCAGCAGTCACTTCTGATTGGTTGAAATAAGATTGTTTTCATAGGAACTGATGTTTAAAAATTATTCTGTGTGGTGCATTTACTAAACAAGATTATTTTCAATATTTTATTTTACTAAATAGACATCAAACCACCCACTAATGTGTCAGTTACTACTGAACCAGTACTACTATTAGTAGAAAATTGTTCTCTCTTGTTCTCGAAGCCTGGACAGACCCACCACCCACCCCTGCCCCAACACCTTTGTCAAAAGAGTATCTAAGTTAGGATTTCACCAGAGTAAAAGTACTCTTACTCGACCACATCAATAACCTCAGCATTCCTCAGCATTCCTGTTCAGTTCACACCACAGTTCTCACATCTTCAGTCAGATCTTTTGCACGGACAGGTAGGCAACTAGCATTTCTTCTACATTAATTTTTATTTTGAATCCTGTGCACAACAAACGTGACTTATGACAGGAATGTTTTAAGCCTGATTGAAACTGATCATGAAGGCAAACAGCAGTACTGAAGCAGATGGGTCAAAGGTCATACCTTGATCTTCATGGTGCTTGGAGCCAGTGCAGTGATTTCCTTCTGCATGCGGTCAGCGATTCCTGGGTACATGGTGGTTCCTCCTGACAGAACGTTGTTGGCGTACAGGTCCTTACGAATGTCGATGTCACACTTCATGATGCTGTTGTAGGTCGTCTCATGGATTCCAGCTGACTCCATTCCTGCAGGTAGAGCAACGTCAACACCTGCTGCGGTCGCATCTTCTGTCACTGCTCATCACTAACTGACTCATTTATAGATTTAACAAGTTTTAGGTTCCTTATCAATTATAAATACGCTAGATAATAATGGATAAGGAAACAGACACAGGAGTGTGGACAGACAGATGGAAAGACTGACATGTGAGCAGTTAGACAGAAAGAGGAGCAAACAGACAGGTAGATAGACACAGGGGTAGACAGTCAGGCAGGTGTACAAGTGTCTGACCAATGAAGGATGGCTGGAACAGCGTCTCAGGGCAGCGAAACCTCTCGTTGCCGATGGTGATCACCTGACCATCAGGAAGCTCGTAGCTCTTCTCCAGAGATGACGAGGTGGCTGCCGTTGCCATCTCGTTCTCAAAGTCCAAAGCCACATAACACAGCTTCTCCTTGATGTCGCGCACAATCTCCCTCTCCGCTGCAGACAGGTGAACACAGAGAGAGACAGACAGGTCAGAACCACTGTCATCAGATGCAGGAAGGAGTGTGTCCAGGTGTGCAAACATCATACCAGTGGTGACAAAGCTGTAGCCACGCTCAGTCAGGATCTTCATGAGGTAGTCGGTGAGGTCACGGCCTGCCAGGTCCAACCTCATGATGGCGTGCGGCAGAGCATAGCCCTCATAGATTGGAACATTGTGGGTGACGCCATCACCCGAGTCTAGGACGATACCTGAGACAGGAGACAGGAGAGTTCTGTTCACAAATATCAACAACATGAGAGCAAAAGTGGATTTTCATAATCAAATGATCTAAATGTTTATTTATCAGGGGGAAGAATTTTGGTGTGGTCCAACCTGTGGTGCGTCCCGAGGCGTACAGGGATAGGACAGCCTGGATGGCCACGTACATCGCAGGAACATTAAAGGTCTCAAACATGATCTAAATAGAACAAAAATTTATTTGAAAATTTCTTGTTCTGATTTGGTTTTGAAATGTTCTGTGACAGAATTAAGAGTGGAGGTTCTACCTGGGTCATCTTCTCCCTGTTGGCTTTGGGGTTGAGTGGTGCCTCTGTGAGCAGGGTGGGATGTTCCTCTGGAGCCACTCGCAGCTCGTTGTAGAATGAATGATGCCAGATCTGACCAATCACAGAGCAGATACAGGTCAGAGCCAGCCACTCAGGTGTGCACTGTATGTTTCTGTGGGTTTGTCAGACCTTCTCCATGTCGTCCCAGTTGGTGATGATGCCGTGTTCGATGGGGTACTTCAGCGTGAGGATTCCTCTCTTACTCTGAGCCTCATCTCCCACGTAGCTGTCCTTCTGCCCCATACCCACCATCACTCCCTGGCAAACAGACACACACACACATGTCACCTCTCACCTGCCTGATGGATTTGATATTGATCTAAGATTGTAGGTCATTCATCCATTACCTGGTGCCTGGGTCTGCCCACAATGGATGGGAAGACAGCTCTGGGAGCATCATCTCCAGCGAACCCGGCCTTACAGAGACCAGATCCATTATCACAGACCAGAGCGGTGCTCTCCTCATCATCACACATGACTGCAGAGGGTGCTGTGGACAAGCGACGAAGCTACAACACTGAGTCACACTGGGAAGAACAAGACAATACTTTAAACAAGGTCTCAGCTAACCAGGAAACAGAACATGCTCCTGTTGGAGACAGGAATCTGTTACCATGGTGACAGAAACAGGATTGCAGCATCTCTTGCCATGGTAATGAACAACAAACAAGTGGGTTTACAGCATCTGCTGCCATAGTGACAGAGTCAGGAAAGTGTTCCAGCATCTGTTACTATGGAGATAGATTCAGGTGGGTTTATGGGATCTGTTACCATGAAGACAGTCATTTTAACTTGTTAGCTGTAAAACCTCAAGATGTTTTACTAGACAAACATCAGTGAAGTTCAGTTATTCAGTCAGAAATATAAAATAATACATTATATTTGAGTTTATGCCTTTTCTAATGAGTTTAGGATTTAATATATAGATTATCAACTAAAGTTAGAGTTCAGTGAATCTGATAACATAACGTATCCTTAACATGATGACTTCTCTAAACTGTTAATATCCTACAGGTAGTGTCTTCTGTTTTTTTTAACCAAACTAAAACAAAACCATTTTACTTCTCTAAAATCAATTAAAATAATGCAGATCAAAGAATGTTCAGCTTTGTAAAACTCTCACTATTAATAGGGTTTTCACACCCTGATGGATCAAACTTTAGAAAGCAGATTTTTGTAAAAGTGGTAATGAAATAGCTCATAATTGACATGAATCCAGCTGAAACAGTTAACTGTGCTGCTGATTCCAGAAGGAATGTGTAACAAATACAAACCAAAATAGCTCCAGCATAAAACAGGAGTTGAGTTTTGAAACTCTGCACAGAAATGTGTAAACTGTTTTATCAGAACATGGGAGGAAGAAAACTTTTAAAAACAATCAAATCTGTTCAAACAAACCCCCCGAAAAGCATCAAATAATTTTAATCTAAATTCACTTTAAATATGAAGAAAAGACAGAAAATCCATCACTTCTCTGCAGCATCTACATCACCAAAGCTGGAGCTGAGAGGTGATCACATGACCACTCACACACACGTCTCTCTGGGAAAACTTCCTATTTCGGTCATGAAGTCGGGTCCTGTCTGTGTTTGGTATGCTCTCTCTCCTTGTGTCAGATGTAGCTCGCTCGCCCTAACTCCTCTCCATCTGTCCTTCCTCGTCTCTCCTCGTCTTCATTTCCCTGCAGATCACTTTACTCCTTATTTAGTCATGAACATTAGGAATCGAATATTTCTGCTGTTTCTGCAGCAGGCGAGGCTGTGGGTTCACTTTGCCTTGTCTAGTTCTTTTTCATTCTTGTGATATACATTCATTTTTTTGTATTTTTGTGTTTTGCTCTGTTGCAGTAGTTCAGTCTAATTTAGAATACATTGACATGGTTTATAACTGTGTTAAAAGTGATTTTGCTGATTTCTTTTCCTCATTTCTCTCCTGCAGCAGCTGTTAACCTCTTTTATACCAGCATCTCTAATTCACAAAATCAAAGCACTTCTGGCCTTCTAGCAGCCATAAGAGTAAAGGATTGATACTTTCATCAAAAACCTGCCAAAATGCAGTTCTACATGTCTTCTGCCCTCTGGTGGAGGATCTACAGGTGGGAAGGGCCCATTTTATTATTTTCTGATACTGTCATTGTTATATGATAACATGATAAAATGAAACTATTAAGTAGTTGTTATAAAAATATCACCCAAAAATAATTCAGTTTTAAAAACATTAAAATCATTATTAATATTTGAACTGTTAACATCTGACTGTAGCTCAAAATCTTGTTTTGTTATAAATGAACTTTGGAAACATTAAAACTAAACATAATTCTTTGTGTATTTTATAATAGTACAAAAATAAAGTTTTACATTACACCTCATAAATGTAAAACAACATTAACTGTCTGAATTCATTCATATTTTTACGTAGCTGCTAACTAACGTACGTCAGGATTTAAACAATGGTCAGGTGCTTCTGTCATACAGCAGGGGGCGCTGTAGAGGCGTTTTCTGTCTAAAGAGAACAAGTCCAATAAGCAATCAAGTGATTTTTAAATATTCTCCTTACATTTATTTTTATTGCTCTATTCTGTTTTATTGTGTGACTTTCATTAAACCATAGCATTTATTAATTTTCTGACTTGAACATTCTCCATTCTTTGTTGTTGTGACTCCCTGGAGGTGGGACCTGTTTTTTTTTTGTTTTTTTTTTAGAAAAACTAAAGTTGATGTCTGACTCAGTCCTAATCACAATCTGAGAACAGTAAAAAAAAAAAAAGCTAAACTGAACGATATTCTGCTTTTTCTAAAGGACCAACAGACTCTGGTGGGCTGTTGAAGGCCATAGGACATGGGACCTCCTATAGGCTAAGTGAGCTGTCAATCAAAGCTAAGGATGCTGGGTAAATTCCTAAATTAATATATCAAAAATATTTCTATGAAGACCAGAGAAGACATTGAATATTAGCCACAGTTAGTTGGAAAGGATTGAATAACAATCACTAGAAATATTCTAAAGAAAGTATCTTAGCTCAAAAAGTTTATCAGGACTGGATCCTTGGGAGGGGCTGCATGGTGCACTAAGTAACACTGTTGTCTCACAGCAAGATGGTCGCACGTTCAAATCCTGCCTGCATGCTTTTCTGCAGAGTTTGCATGTTCTCCTCATGCATGCATGGTGGTTGTCACCAGGTGATCTGGCTTCCTACTACACACCAAAGCATGCATGTTAGGTTCATTAGACTCTAAATTGTCTCTAAGTGTGACTTAGATGACTGGTTGTGTGTCTCTGTGTGTCCCTGGTGACATGTCCAGGGTGTCCCCCGCCTCTTGCCCAATGACTGCTGGAGTTAGCTTCCTGCTACCCTACTGAGGAATAAGCAGGATAGGTAGTGGATTTTTGGGATATCTCTTGATTAAAAAAATAGTAAAACATTTGGGTAACAGTAAGTATTGGATTCATTAAAATAATTAAAATATTGTATTTTATTTTTGTATCTACTTTTACTCTCATCCATGTCCAATAATGAAAAATCAACAAACCAGCAGAACCTGAGCCTTTTAGACTTAAAATGTCTCCACTGCTGCCCTCTGATGCTGCAGGATAAAATTATCTGGTCAGAAAAACTGATATTGCTTTTATAAAACGTTGGATTTGTTACAGGTTATCATTTTTACCACGTATAAACATAAATGCTTTATATTCAGGTGATTTCAGATTTTTGTCATGTTTTTCATAAAGGAGTCTGAAATATTTAGTTATTTAGTTGTTGTTGTTTTTACCTGATCAACGTGTTTTGTTTAGTGTAAAGCAAAGAACAGTCCAACTGGACCTAAAGATCTGCTGCCGATAAAATTGTTTCCCATTCATTTTCATGTGGTCCTCAGTTTATGAGTGTGCCTGTCAGTCAAAGCTCAGGGCCCAAAAGTGAGAGGAACAAGAGCAGTTTGGACAGGACGAACTGAATTCAGATTTTTAGTTCAATAGTTGAAACAAAGAAAGTCTTAACACCATAAACACTGTTTACTGACAGGAGAGGAGGAGAGGTGATGTGAAGAAGGACAAAGCCTCAAAGAGGTCTGAGATGAGGATAGCAGGAAAGAAAGGAGGTGAAAGAGCAAAAAATAGATGTAGGAGTAGGTCAAAAATGTTGTTTACACTGAGAAGAGAAGATGAAAGAGTGTTAGAGACGAGGAGGTGATGAGGAGGTGAGGAGCTCTTACCGTGGCAGATCAGGACCTGCTGGGCTGATGTGGAGGTGGGGGCAGGACAGAAGTGGGATTCTGAGGTGCTGTGATGGAGTTTATCAACCCACCTCCTCCTCCCTCCATCCTTTCATCCAAACAAGGTTGTGGCCTCCTCCTCCCCCCCTCTGTCTCTCCAGCTTGATTCCTTATAGGGCAGGGCCTGAGGGAAGCAGCCAATCAGACGATTCACGGAGCCGCTGGACTTTCTCCCATCATTCACTGCATTCCTCCGAGAGGCAGACAAGGCACAGCAGGAAGTATCCAGAACCCATACTGAAGTAAAAGTATTCAGATACAGGTAGAAGTTTCACATTCTAAATGTTGACCCTGACCTTCTTTATCCATGTGTTGTTTGACACGTTTGATCATGTGATCTGTGAGGTGCAGACTCAACAGAGGGACCGTTTTACATTCTGTCTACATTTATTTTTCTTTAAATGCCCAACAGGAGAACTTTGTTGTATATTTGGATAAAAGAAGACTCATTTTGAAGGTAAACTTCAGCCCTTTAATGTCATGATCATCACTGGAACACACAACATGCTAAAAATGCTTCTGGTGTGGCCTCAGAAGGCTTCCAGATGTTATCCAGTCAGAGAAGAGTGGGCTTCAAGGGTGGGGCCTTAAGGAGACAGCAGCTGAAATTTAACAATTAGTTCCTAATCTTACAATTTCTGTTAGTTAAAACTGATTATATTATTTTGTATGAAAAATGTTTGTTGACTAAATTCACTCCAGTGCAGTTAGAGCTGGACGGTTAGTTGGACTGACCTGCTGGCAGGATGTCCTCTGATCTGAGGTCAGTCTGGGTCTGGCTGGCTGAGGCTTGGGCTGAACTGGGCTTCACACTGAGTGTCTGTTAAAGGTCAGGTGGTGTTTAATGACACCGTCTCACACCTCAGTCATCCCCGACATCCTCTTTTACAATCACCTGCTGTCTGTGAGAGATTATGTCAGTTTATCTGACCAACAGCTTCAGACCAAAGCAAGTTTAGATTTGCAGAAACATTTTAAGGGTACTATCTTAATGAATCCGTTTTTTAGCGTCCAAAGGTGCTGCTTGGACTAACTGTCATCACCAAAGTCTTTTCATTTTTCTTACTTTTATCAAATTTCTGAAAACGTTTTGTTTTGCAGATTCAGATGATTGTAATGTGCATTTGAACCCCTGAGATGATTGTAATGTATTTATTTTCTGATGATCTGATTATAGTTTGTTCATATATCGTACCTTTATGAGCTGCAGCCATAGAGTTAATTTCATATCTATGGATCCAAAATGATTTACCGTGTCTGAGAGGGGTTTTATGTGGATGTTAACAAGTTTAGTTTACTGAAGCATGAATGCTGCTGGTGCTCAGGAACTCATCACCTCTGAGATGCAGCTCCATAACGTTCCTGTAGTCACATCGTGCAGCTGACCAGGACCGACCTGGTGTCATTCTCAGCTGTGCTGCTGCCGACTGATTTACACTCATTACCAGCTACAGACAAATGCAAAAACATATCGTGTTCCAGACCAAGAAGCTCTGCGTGAGTCAGATCATCAAATTGATCCTCAACAGTCCTCAGAGCCAAGTTACAGATCTGTCAGAAAACTGATCTCAGATCTGCTTCTCTGACTATGACTGACTTGTATAGCATCTTTCTGAGTCAGAGGACTCCAAAACACTTTACACTACAGTCACACTGGTGGTGATGAACTACATTGTAGCCACAGCTGCCCTGGGGCACACTGACGGAGGCGAGGAGGCCATACACAGGTGTCACCGGTCCCTTTGACCACCACCAGCAGCAAAAGAGGGTAAAGTGTCTTATCCAAGACAATGACTGACATGACTGCAGGAGCTTGGGTTCAAACCTGCAACCCTCTGATTACAGGATAAACTCATAATCCCTGAGCCACCGTCGCCCCACTTCTTTTCACTGATGATGCGTTGATACCCCAGAAGATTTAAGTCAGTGAAATGAGTATTAAACTAATAAAGTTCATGGGCAGGAGATGCAAGAGCTGTGAGGAGGTAAAGTGTTCCCATGAGTTTAGACTGAAGCAAAAAGATAAATAAACCAGTGGAAAACCTGCTCTATTTCAAATCCAAACAAAACCAGAACTCTGACAAGTTTCAGACATCTTCATTTAAACTCAACATAAAGGACTGTTTCAGAAAATAGTGGAATGGAAACTTTGTATGATGATCCTGAAACATAAAGAACTGTTTTATGATCCTGTTTTATTAATGCAACTTGTTGATTTTTTCCTGGTCAGGTCTCAAGTTTTACCTGCTGTTTGAGTGTTGGGCTTTATTTTCCATCAGTTAAAAAGTGATCAAACAAAAAGAGGCAGAAGCAGAGGATTTAGGATGTGAGTGAGATGAGACGGAGTTTTGATAAAACTCCACAGAGCTCATTTATTTTACATCTGCCCCTCCCCCACAATCACTCTCACGTCTCCTGATATGGGTGTATGTGGTGAGTTCATTCACTCACACACACACACACACACACACACACACACACACACACACACACACACACACACACACACACACACACACACACACTGTATACATCTGAAATGGGTGCCAAGATGGTGACATCATTAGTTTACATGATGCAGACAGTAATTCCCATCTGAGGACATTTCCAGACGTCTTGAACTCACGCAGAAACACCGTCTCATCTGTCTGATGTTCAACATGGTCCAATTCAAACCCTGAAACAACATTAGAACCCTCCAAAAGCCTCTTTAAGGATGGTCCCAAAATGAGGACAACATCTCCATGAAGACGGCATCGCTGCAGAGTCCCATCAAGACAGGCAGAAAGAATCACGATCAGATCCGTGTGTTGGGATTTAAGCAGAGTTGAAGGACTTTTCTGCTCTTTTTTCACAGAATCAACATTTTTGGTCCATTTTCCCTCTAAGAAATCAATCAGAGTCGTACCATAAAAATCAGAGAAACCTATCGACTGTGACTCTGATTCCAAAGATGATAAACATCATAAATCATCATTTTGGGGTAATTAACATAATACTATCTAACTTCAGTCTTACTTGAAGAAGCAGATAGTTGAAACTCTGCTACTACCCTCTGCTGGTCAAAGGCACAGAAAGAGCTGCTGATGGATCCAGATGGACCAAGACTGAATCAGAATCAGATGGATTAAATTAACTCTTAAAGCACACCTGATCCCGATCAGAATATCTGCATCTTTTAAGAAGATCCTATCATACACAGATGGACTCGTTTTGGTGTTGAAGTGTCATTAAACCTGACCTGTTTGGTTCTTCAACCAGAACAGAACCAAAGTGGGTTTGCTCTAAAAATTGTTGCGTTTTTTTATTTTGTCAGTCATTGTTTGACTCCCAGAGAAAGACACAGAGAAGATGATTTTAACCTTAAATGAAACTCTGTGTATCTCAGATGAATAGCAGCTGCTACTAAGAATTGTGGGTAATGTGGTTTTAGAGCAGACTGTAGCAGGAATGTTTCTCAGCAGAGTTTTAGAGTAACAGGTTTTCCTTAAAAGGAAACTTTACTATGAAGGAAACCCAAACTTCCAGGATAGACTCCGCCCCTTGATGCAGCAGAGACTCCACTTCCTCTCCTCTCTGCTGTGGACTTTAGGAAAAATATGTATAAGACAGAAAACGTCGAGTGAGATAAACAGAAAACAAGCAACAGTGAGGAGATCACCGTGGCTCCAAATAAGGCAGCCAGTCAGTTGTGCTCCTCCTCCTCTTTTTCTTCCTCCTCCTGTAAGGAGATGCAGTCTAATGGGTGTGGTTGTTCTGACATGCAGTGTTTCTGATGTCCTTGTTTAGTTGTTCTGTCTTGTTCTCTTACTCATCTTTTCACTGAGCTCCTCACCCTCTATTCTCAGAATAAACCTCCACCGCTGTGACGAAATCCCCAAAACCAGGAGTGGAGAGACCAGAGTACAGAAGACCCTGTGGCTGAGACCCAAGGGCCGACATCCCAAGAGCCAAGAGTCCTCTGGCTGAAAGACAAGAGAGTATAGATCCTAGAGCCCAGTGGCCAGTAAGCCAGAGGGCTATGCGACTAGAGAGGAGAGACACCAAAGACACTAGGGGACCCCAATCTTCACCACAGAGAATGAATTACTTATTTCTCATCCTTTCCTATGAGGCTTTGGGTGCAATGCTGTAAATAATCAAAAATGTTCAAATAAGTTTTCTTTTAAAACCAAGATTACATTTTAAATCACACGATAAAGGCAGAAAGACTCAGAGATAGAAGGTAATGTTACAAGATGCTAAAGTGTGTGTGTGTGTGTGTGTGTGTGTGTGTGTGTGTGTGTGTGTGTGTGTGTGTGTGTGTGTGTGTGTGTGTGTGTGTGTGTGTGTGTGTGTGTGTGTGTGTGCGTGCGTGTGTGTGTGTGTGTTTCAACTGTGAAGCTTCAGCTGAAACCTTCAGCAGATTTTCTGCATAACATAAATGTGATGATCATCTGAAATTAGAATGGTGGTCCTACATTGTTTTTGTTCATTCATAAAATTACACACACGCACGCACGCACATACACACGCACGCACGCACGCACGCACACACACACACACACACACACACACAGCCTGACACAAACTTTGACCGAAAATGGGAAAACAGCTGGAGCCCTTACAGGGACTGAAGCGGTTTCTGATTGGTTGTCTAACATCAACACACAGCAAGTCACACTCAGACAGCTAAGGAATCTCTCTCTCTCTCTCTCTCTCTCTCTCTCTCTCTGTGTGCCTGTGTGTGTGTGTGTGCGTGTGTGTGTGCTGCTTTGGCAGGATAGCTGTGAGCTGCTGCAGGAGCCAGTCAGATGCCACATTGGCTTAAAACGACGTCGTAAATCAAACTATCTTTAAAGTTTTAGTTAGTTTGTTAAAATCAAATCTAGATGAACACATGAATTAAAAAAGTAAGCAAACAGAATGACAACACTGTTAGAAGCTCACTAAAGCAGGATGTTTTTGGTATTATAGATCAAAGTGAGGATTTCATCTCCATCCTGGTTAGTGCTTCCCTCTGCTGGTTGTGTGCAGATGTTGCAGCTCAATGTGAAGCTGTAGGAGATGTTCATCACCTCTGATCTGCACTAGACTGCTCAAATCTTTGTTTCATGGATTTTCTTTCTTTAGCCTTCTGTAGATGGCATCTGAAAATTTGTCCAGAAAATAATAGTTGCTCCATTCAAGTTTTACGTTTTTATAAGACCCAATACCAAGTTAAGTGTCAAGTCTTTGAGAGCTGCAGCTGATGTAATTGTGTTTAATAACCTGCAAATGGCGCTGTTAGACTGCTGAAAAGTAATCACCATTTAATAGGCTGCTGAAGTTTCAGCTTCATTTTTCTCAGGGTTAGAGTAGGCCTATGTGAATAATCTGTCATGTCAAAAAGTTTTCTATGTATTTACAAACAGGAATATCAAAGAAAACAAACCTAAACTTAATAAATGTTTAGAATATAAAATGAATAGTAAAAAGAATTTCAGGTATTTTGACAATATCCTACTTTATAATGTATTGATGTGCATTCAGTATGTTAAAATTATTTATAACTTCTTTAAACTGGTGTGAAACAAGAATCTCGACTTTCCTTTTGGAGTTTCCCAGAAATAACTCAGCAGGAAGCTCTGGACTCAGCAGAAAAGAAAACAAAAAAACAGACGTGATGTCATCTCTGCATGATAGCTGGCCTCATTTTTACCAGGCAAACACACTGTAGTGATTATCAAGTCCTACGTTTAGTCACTCTTGGGTGCCGGTAGAGGCAATGACTCGCTTCAACAACTGTCCAGGCAAAAGGATGCATTTGGGTTTGTATTCCCATTTATTGAAGATGTTGAACTTGACGATGAACATTACAAAGTCCACAGTGGCGTTTTCTTCCCTCTCAAGAAGTTTGCATTTGATGACAATAGAACGGCAAATTTGATATAAGTTGAAGACCAATGAAGCGGTAAAAACCATGTGACATTCCGTCACCCAAAAACAGTAGTGCTCTGCCACCTTTACACCTATATAGGCTCCACAGTGCCACCTGTGGTTAAAACATATATAAGCCACAGTGCAATGAATTATAACAAACAAATTTAAACCAAATTATGATCTAAACCAAAACAATATTGGCTCCTACACACACTCTCTTGTATTACTGATGTAGTGAGGACCCTCAGTCTCTTTATTGCTCAGATCAACTTAATTTAATTCAACTTTAAATGGCTTAGACCACAAAGTCTGTGAGAATCCTGCAGAGCTCTGTTGACACGTTTCATTTTCATCATGTCAAATGTTAAATGTCTGAATCTTAAAGTCTAAAGTTCAAATCACATGATCAGAGTGATCTTCTGCGCTCAGTCATTTCCTTTTTCTTTTTATTTCTTGAATGTATTGTTATGTTCATAATTTATAATACAGATGTGCGTTTAAAGATCTGACAACAGTTCAGAGGTCGGTCATCAGAAACATCAGGAATCATCAGAGTCCAGTGGACACAGAGGTCAGAGGGACCATCAAAAACGTCTGAATGGTCCTGAGAACTTGGTAATTCCCACAGTAAGTAAGTAAGTAAATTTTATTTGTATAGCACTTATCACAGACAAAGAATCACAAAGTGCTTCACAAAGATCAACAAAACACAAGATAGTCATCATAAAATGATCTTAAAACAAAACAACAGAATATCATAAAATCATTAAAAATCAGAAAACAGAAAGTCATAAAATTATAAAAATGATAAAACAAATGAAAGATGATTATAAATACAAGTTAGAAAAAACGAATAAAACATAAAAGATTTAAGTAAAAGCAGTTTTAAACAAAAGGGTCTTCAGCTGCTTTCTAAAGGTGTCCAGACTGTCAGTAACACGTAGGGATAAAGGAAGTTCATTCCAAAGTCGGGGTGCAACAGCCTGGAAAGATCGATCACCTCGAATCACAGCAGCTTGATTCTATCAAAAAGAACATCAAACATATCTCTTCTGTTATCTGTTGTCACATCGTACACCAACCGACCAACCAATCAATCAATCAACCAACGGACTGACTGATCGATCGATCGATCAATTGATCGATCGACCAATCAATCAATCAATCAATCAATCAATCAATCAATCAATCAATCAATCAATCAATCAATCAATCAATCAATCAACCAACCAATCAATCAATCAAACAATCAATCAATCAATTAATAAATCAATCACAACGGACCCAGGATGGGCCTAGTTGATATTAATAACCTGTTTTTCAGCAATGTCCTGGCTGTGACCGAGAATGTTTCCAGATTTTAACATCAAGTCTTTGATCTGCAGATTTCAGGACAGGTACAGTTTATTCCCTGAAACTCAACCAAGCCTTCATCTTGACCAGGACTCCCTGGAGGATTGAAGTGTTCCTTGGCCTTACAGCCTAACCGTCTGAAAGCCCCTGGACTGATCCAGACTTCTGTACTTCACACATGGAATTTCCATGGGAAATTTCCCCATCTCCTTCGTCTTGCAGACACTTCCTGTCAAATACACAATCTGCCTGCTGACCTCCAGCTTCCTGTAGCGCTCTCAGAACAAAGCTGCAGCAGCATATTGCAAGGATGTGACTTAATAGATTGTGAGGAACATTCACATATGAGATCTGATCAAACAAGTCTGAAAGTGTTTTCTGCTGCCAGGTGAATGCCGGTGTTCATAATCCGACCCATGAATCACAACAGTTCTATTGCATTAAACTAAACAACTAAACAAGCCTTATAATTAGAGCTCTCTGAGGTTAAGTTGACCTTAGAGTCACCTTTTAAGAGTCTCGCTGAAGTAAAGCTTTTTAGGGCTTTTGGAAGGCTTTTTTTTATTCTTTATAAACATTTTACTACATTTTTTCCATTTTTCCTTGTTTTAATTCATTTAAATGTTTATTTTTCTCTAAATTTGTTACATTACATGAATTAACATCTGAAAAAATAGTTCTGATTGAAAAAACATCATCATCATCATCATCACTTAACAGAACAATAAGGTAGCAAGAATCCACACCTCAGATTCAGTGATGATGAAATGCAATAAAGTTTGACAGGAAACACACTAACATACCTAAACGCACGACCGCACACCCGGGCCTGTTCAAACCAGACCAGGGCCGTAACTGCAGGCTCTCTAATGTATTAAAGCTTCTTGTGTTTCATCGTGTTGATTCAGCAGTCAAACTTTTCTTTTACTAAAGCAAACATGTTTGAAGATGTTAATGAATCAGAACATTGCTGTTCTACGTCACTGACTCTGTAAACATCAGGAGGGTGTTTGTTTAGTATGAAAGTGCTAAAACTCCCTAATCAACTGTGATTCCAGCATGGGTGGAGTTTGACATCTCACACACATCTGTGTGTGTGTGTGGGGGGGGGGGGGGGGGGGGGGGGGGGGGGGTGGTGGGGTGTCATAAGACAGTTTGGATCAATTCATGATTCCTTCAAATAGCTACTGTAATGAGTATGATATGTTAAAGTTAAAGTCAGTTAAAGTCCCATTAGCTGTCACACACAACTGGTGTGTGTGACATTTTGTCTCCACATTTGACCCATCCCCGTGGGGAGCGGTGAGCTGCAGCAGTGGCTGTGCTCAGGAACCATTTGGTGGTTTAACCCCCCAATCCAACCCCTTAATGCTGAGGTTTCCCCCCCCCCCCCCCCCCACACACACACACACACACACACACAATTGTGGGTAACACTTTACAGTAAGGGTCCCTTTATTACAGTAACGTTACCATTATTGCTAAATATTAAGTGTCCTTAAGGTTAGGACAAAGGGCTGGGGGGGGCTCTGCTTAGTAATGCATCACCTAATGTTAAGCAGTTACTACTTTATTTCATTGTTTATTAATGCTTAATAATGAACTAAGTAACCAAGTAACTTTAATAAGGGGACCCTTATTGAAAAGTGTTACCCAATCAGAATGACTGTCTTGGATTTCAGCGATATCTTCACAGATTAATCACGCTCCAAATGATCATGATTGTGTGGTGTGACATTTGTTAAGAAAAAAGAAAGAAAATTCCTGACAGCTTATTCTAGAAATATTACATCACCTACATGTTAAAACCAAAGGTTACAATGTTTTATGAAAGAGATGAGGGGTTTCCTCTTGAGAAGATGAGTCATAGATCTTAAGTGGTCGTTATCTCTCATGCCCTCAACCTGAAACCAGAAACCTCTAACATTTAATCTTTAGAAAAGATGCATGAACATGAAGCAACTTGCTTGATCAACGTGTAGAAAATAGTGGACTATTTTAGTCAGGGAACCCTTCAGTTATCCAAACTAACATCTTTAATTCTTGTAGTGACTTTGGGTGAGTCACCGCAGGCCAGAAGCAAAATCCTGATCGTTAATAATAAGCCAGAAAAAGAAGGAGCTGTGTTTGACGTCAGACTTGTGTGTGAGCTGCACAGTTTAACACTCTAGTGTCTCTGATGTGTTTCAGTCCATATTTTACTGAAACTCTGGGGGTTTATAGAACCTTATCTTTGATGAGGTTCTGATAAAGACAAGCAAGAGTTGATCTGAACACCACATCGCACCAATGACACCCTCAAAGCTCACAGCCTGAAATGAGTACAAGAGCAGAATCAGAACCGCTGTCTGAGTGTGATGCAAAGTCTGATTGTAATCACATAAAGAAGAGTGAGTCAGAACATTTCACACCGTTTCTCTAACAGTGAAGGTGATGAAGATTCAAATGTATGTGAAAATGTTTCATATGAACCTCATAAACCTGTTTTGCTGTTAAATTTTGGGATTAAAAGAGAAACTAAACCCTAATCCAGGGTCTGATTTCCTGAGTTTACAGTTATTACACAGCTGCTTTCTTTGTGGTCTCCTGTTAAGTGACTCAATTTCCTTCCCTCTGAGAAGTCCTTCCAGGCATCTGCTAGCTCCTGACTCCTTTTAGTTTCTCCACTGTTTATGTTTTATTCTACTCTGATCCTCCTTTGCTTGGAAAGTCCGTAAGTGTGATTGTTGGCTTCGCACACTCTACTACGCCTGCACCCTTCATGACGCCAAAGCAGTGGCAGCTGGGAAATAAATTCTTGTCCTCTGACTCACAATTTTAATCTTTAATGTTTTTCCTGTGAAGCGCAAAACTGACAAAGACTCGTAGCCAATGACTCATACCTCTACTGCAGCGCTCCTGGTGCTAATCAGTTCTTAATGTTCATGGAGAGTTGTTGTGTGAAAAGGTCATGTTTGACTGTAACAGAAGAAAACACGCTCTCCTTGTTGGTGTTCACTCCTCTTTCAAATCGCTGGGTGGATTGTGATAATTGCACTTGCCTTCAGAAATCCTAAGAAAAATCAACACATATTTGCAATTTTTACACACTTCATCTTCTACCGTCTTGGGCCTCAGTAATGTGAAAGATCCAAACGCAACCAAACACCTAGAGGCTCCTCCTCATGCTGACCACCAGTATGCTAATGTAGCTACTGTAGGTGTTTTCTCACAGTAACTAATATAAGGAAGGACAAGTGAACAGAACATGAGGAGTAGTGCTTTGTTGTCCAAAAGGAATTTACATTGTCTCATAATAACAATTTTTGTGCCAGTTTCTTTTGTCTTTGTTTTTGGGGTCTCCAGCTGTTATTGTAACTGAGGATTCCTCCCAGAAATAGACACTCTTTCTGTTTCATTGTTGTCAGTTTTGATTTGGATTTTACAGTTTTTCTCAATTGCTAAAACACTAAACCCTGTTGTCTGAACCAAATGCTCAGTTGCTTGAACCCACTGATTGAATCAATCACTCTTTTGGCAAAACCATGAGCACGTTTCACCTGTTTAGACACCACTTGCCAACACATTTTCATTGTGATGCACCTGTGCTGCATAATGGTGAGCACAGGTGACAAACGTCAATCACAAGTAAAGCACTGGTGTCACCACTTGAACACAACGACTAAAAATTGATCACACTTGTGGCTAATGATGTGAGGGAACATACTCAGTGCTTCATCCTTATAGATGCATTCATGGGGTCTTTCCACTGCATCCAGTTGAAAACCCCTCTGTAGAAATAGATCTAGTTTTGTAAGTGATACAGAAAAAGTGATTTAGGCCACTACAGTATATCACTACGTAATCAACATTGAATGTGTCTGGATAATATGCCAACCTGTACGTACTGGAATCTTTGCTCTTTGCACTTACAGTAGTATTTGTATATTTTTGTACTTTATTTTTAGTATATGGGCTTACTGTACACAAGTGTCAAACGCACAAGATTTCTGTTTTGTCTTTTTGTACAAGTGCTAAATGCAGTTATTTTTGTTTTGCAACATGCATTTCACCTACAGTGAACAATAAACATTTATTTCTCCAGCTTCATGTCCTGAGCATTGTGTTTTCTATTTTTCTACGTAGTGTTTAGTGACTGTTCAGTAGTGACTGTCATTTTGATTGACTTGGGGCACAATTTGACAACATAGTTCAGTTTTGAACACAGATTGAACTGTGTTGAGGTGAAAGTTTGGTTTTGCAAGAAGAGTCTGCAGTGTTGTGGATTTAGCTTGAAAATTGGGTTTTGTGTTCACAAGTTAGAGAAAGGGAGAGCAGCTTTCAAGAAATGTGTCTTAGCAATCGAGAAAAACTGTAATATCTTCTGTTTGCTTGCCAAACAGCTTCATTTTTGTTTTCAATATATTTAGAGATAGTTTGTTTTATTAAAACATGCAGTCCTTAAGTTTGTCCAATTCTGTTGTCCCCTCAGTCTCAAGCTGTAGGTCTTTACCTGAGCAAAATCTACTTCTGTAGATTTAATATTGAAAAGATGAAAAGTGAAATAACAAGGAAACAAATGAAGTAAAGAAGATGGACAAAACAAAAAAACAATAATACATTCATGCAGAGTCTGTCAATATCTAACAAACAAGTTTAGGAACCAGTTTTAAAGGATCGTTGGACTGTTAAAACAGGTTTCTGTAAATTAATCCTCTGACAAACGTGTTTACTACTTCAAAGAACTGAGATCTCATTAAACATTTGAAATGAAAGTGGGAGCATGAAAGGAAAATGTGTAGTCTGCGCATTCAGGTCTAAAATTTGAACGACAATTCAACAGAGGGATCGTCATCATTTCCAGTTGAGTCTGATGTCAATGTGGTTTGACGTCAAACCGATTTCACCAATCAGAGCAAAGTGCAGATGGGTGAAAATCAATGTTGCGGTTCCTTTTTACCAAAAAATGAGCATTATAAAAGTTTAATGGCATGAATGTGATTTTTTTTTGTTTGGGTACCTTTTGGATTGTTAAAAGTGCAAAATAAATAAAATTGAAGATGATGATGATGATAGAATAGACTTTATTGATCCCACAGTGGGGAAATTCACTTGTTACAGCAGCACCATCACTCAAGATGATAATTAGAAGAGAAATAAAAACAAGGGTACATGTATTATACACATATGAAGTAATCTAGTATTGTAACCTTCAATCATCAAAAACCACCAATAAAAAATGAAAAAAAATGATGATGATGATGATGACAGTGATGATGATGCCATTAACCGTTTACTATTTTTACCAAACACTTCCTGTTTTCAAATATAACTAAAACAATTGAAAATAAATATTTCTCTGTGCAATAAGCATGTTTACCTTAGAACAATGAATAAATGCAAGTGTTCAGGTGGTTTTATTTTAATTTGTCTTTCATCTTGACAATAGAGCTAATGTGTAATATGTGACTGATTTAAAACCAATTGGCTGTCAACACATTCACTTGTGTGCTCTCTCTGTATATTTATCCGTGCATTTAAATCAAAGTACATTTTTAAATCTCTTTGAGCCATGTCAGATCTGGGTGAGGCTTGGGATATTCTCTCAAATAAACATTTACATTTTAGAAGTAGCTCAGGAGGTCGAGCAGGTTGTCCAGTAATTGGAGGGTTGCCAGATCAATCCCTACTCTCCAGGAAAATCTGCTGTTGAGTCTTTGAGCAAGACACTTGACCTAACTTGCCTATATTGGTAGTGGTCAGAGGGGCAGATATGCCGCAAAATGGCAGCCTCGCCTCCGGGCATCTGTGGTTTACCATCACCAGCAATGTGTATTATTATTATTATTATTATTATTATTATTATTATTATTATTATTATTATTATTATTAATAATAATAATAATAATAATAATAATAATTATTATTATTATTATTATTATTATTATTATTATTATTATTATTATTAATAATTATTATTATTATTATTATTATATTAAGCCGTGACTCTATAACTGATTGTAATCCTGGTCATAAAACAAAAAACTATGAAAACCTAACCCTCAAGCACTCAAATCATTTACCACTGTCCACATAAACCTGATATAATTAACAATATATTATGAACTTGAATTTCAACAGAAAACATGTCAGAACATTTAAAGTGTGTGTGTGTGTGTGTGTGTGCGTGCGTGCGTGTGTATGTGTGTGTGGGATGTTGCTTTGCTGCAACATTTGTTGTTACAAATCTCCTCATTCTCTCAGCCAGTGATGCTGTGAATTAGTACTGATCCTTCAGAGTGGGATCATCTGTTTAAAGCAAATTTGGAAAACAATTTAGCTTAAAAACCAGAACCAGGATCTTGAAATGAACTCTGAATTTGCAACAAGAGATGCTTGCACCTAGAAAACGGCAACTGGCGTTTGGCACTCTCTCATTTCCTCTGGCAATGCGGGTTTCTGATTCAGGCAGAAGCGTCTCAGGGAAGATACCTGAGGGGAGGGGTGAGTGTTCAGTAATCGTGTTTGTGTTCTAGCTTGTTTGCAAATTTGCTATCGCAAGTTTAACCTTCACCATCACCACATTAGTGACTCAGATCAGCAGGATCACCCTGAATCAATAAAAGATCAAATAAGAAACAGTTTTAAACTGAGTCAGGCCCGATTGTTTTAATTTTTTCCTGTTTAATAAATTAAAAATTAAAATGAAAATAAAAATAAAAATGAAGAAACAACTGATTATTCAAGTTTCCAGAGAACCTGATTATTTGATGAACCAGAGAGATTAGTGATTATTGTTTAACGTCTGTAGTGGTTTCAGTATCAGGCAGATGCAATCAGCAGCCAACTTTCAATGACAGCCGTTCTGTTGTAGGAAGGGTGTATCGCTGCTGCACCCATACCTGTTGAGATATTTTCCAAGTAATAAAAAGTTCGAAAATAAAAATAGCAAGTATATCCAAAAACTAGGGTCACACAGAAAACAATAAACAGGTAGTCAAGTCAGGTGACGTTTTAAACATTTATAAACAATGTCTGCTGCCCAAAGTGCTGAAAAAGAAGATTTCACAAAATCACCAATACAAGAACAGTGTCTCAAAAACAAGAAAACACACATGGAAAATAAAGATGACCTGTTTAGATGGAGTTCAAATGCATCACGAGATGGGAAATCAAAAGGCTGAGCAGCTCTCAGGTGTAAATGCAGACTGTTTTACAGAGTTGGGGCCAACACAAAGAAGGTGTTGCATTATTCTCGTATTACTCTCATGGAGACACATATTACCCTCTACCTCTGCCGTTCATTGATCTTTTTTCTTACACCACTTTCAATTGTCTGTTTTGTCTGAAGGGATTCGTTGAATTATGCAGTTAATTATTTTTTCATTCATGACTTAAAAATAGCACCTGAGCTAAAATGAGGTGTTTCCTAAAGCCCTGCAGCACATTTCCTAAGACGTCTGAACTTGTGGATTTTCCATTACAAAGGCAAAGCCCATATATGGGTATGTAGGTGGAGTCAGGAGTAGTAACAAAGGCGGAGACAGAGCAGTGGGAACATAAGGTAGTCTGTGATGATAAAAGCAGATTACACTCATTGACTTCAACTTACATCAAAACACACTATGCTGCTGCAGCCTCTCTGGACCTTCATCCTGGGACACTCATCCCTCCTGGGCTCACCTTTCTTCCCTGTCATCTTCTCCCTATCAGTGTACCTGTCCTTCTGTCTTCCCTTCCTGCTGTTGGACCTGCTGTCCTCCAGGTGGGCTCTGATACGCAGGTACAAGCTTCAGCCTCAGAGCTCCGTCAGCTGGGCCTTGGTGTGGCGCTGCCTGGTCCTGACGCTCTACAACCACCTGATCTTCATCTTCCCGCTCACTGTGCTGAACTGGTACCTGCGGCCGGTGCAGCT
Source organism: Aphyosemion australe (assembly GCA_006937985.1). Classification (NCBI taxonomy): domain Eukaryota; kingdom Metazoa; phylum Chordata; class Actinopteri; order Cyprinodontiformes; family Nothobranchiidae; genus Aphyosemion; species Aphyosemion australe. The sequence continues at coordinate 705,766 of SSNS01000185.1, forward strand.
GCCCGAGCAGGCTCCCCCTCTGGCCCGTCTCCTGGCTCAGGTGTTGGTCTGCCTGCTGCTCTTTGACTTCCAGAGCTTCACCTGGCACCTGCTGCACCACAAGATTCCCTGGCTCTATGGCAACTTCCATAAGGTTGGTGTTTCTTCATCTCTAGAGATTAGAAATTTCACCTGGGAGATTTTTAAAGAGACTTTTTAAATAAATCTTTAGTTTTCTTTCTCACTTGAGTCCTGAGAACTAAATCTGAACCACCCTGTTTGAATGTTGTGCTCATGTCTCTCCTCCTGTTCCTCCTCCAGCTACACCACACCAACACCTCCACCTCGGCCCTCACCACAGAGTACTCAGGGGCCTGGGAGACCCTCAGCCTGGGCTTTTTTGCTGCCGCCAACCCCCTCTTGCTGGGCTGCCACCCCCTTACTGAGATGGCCTTCTTTGTGCTTAACATCTGGCTATCGGTGGAAGACCACTGTGGCTACGACCTGCCCTGGGCTACGCACCGCCTGGTTCCTCTGGGTCTGTATGGCGGTGCACGACACCATGACTTGCACCACCTCAAGTCCAAGTACAACTACGCTCCTTACTTCACCCACTGGGACCGACTGGCTGGAACGTTGTGCACACAGGACTGAGCTGCAGCTGTGGAATGACAGACGGTTCTTAAACGCACCTCAGATTGAGATGATGGAGATGTACCAGCTCCGGGACTGGGAGATCAGGGTTTGATTCCCAGTCGGGTCATACCAAAGACCTTGAAAAAAAATGGGACCCAATGCCTCCTCGCTTGACACTCAGCACTAAGGGGTTGGATTGGGGGGTTAAACCACCAAATAGTTCCCGAGCGCGGCCACAGCTGCAGCTCACCGCTCCCCACCATGGGGATGGGTCAAATGCGGAGATGTAATTTCACCAGTGTGTGATGATGACTTGGGACTTTAACTTTAACTTTATGTTCAGAGACTGATCATAGGTTCCAGATTAAATCTGACCTTTGACCTCATCAGACTGACAGAAAGTCAGGTCTTGCACTGTAAGAGACACAAATATGTATTTATTATTAATCAACATATTTATTACCTACTTGGTTCTTTGAGCAGGACTCAAAACTTTTAGACAACTGTCAACTTTTTAATCATGTGATGTGTTTAATATTCATGAGCATCAGATTTCAGACTGGACAAAGTTCTGTTTAGATCTGAGGATTAAAATTTAGAAAATGTTCATATTGAACAACACTTTTCCCTATATATATATATATAGTGATATGTATAACGCTCATGAACATCAGATTTCAGACTGGATACAGGTTTTTTTATTATTCTGTTACTTTGTTTATAACAAAATTGAAAATTTTCATATTGAACAATAATTTTCCCTGTGTTGTGTATAAATTATATTTCATATATATTTCAGTGTAAGAGGAGGCTGATGTTTGCTTAGGATGAGGCGAATAATGTGATCAGATATGAAGAGGAAGATTCAGAAAGATAAGGAATACAAATACTAAAAAGACTGCAATAAAAAACTGCAGCTAAACATTTTCATCTAGCAGATTCTAATGAACAAAATAATTGATCTTACTTCAAAAGCAGGAATACTGGAGCAAACTGGTGAGCAAAAATGTATTTATTTTTTATTCGGTGCAAGTAAAAAAAGAAGCAACTAACGTTTCGACACTAAGTGTGTCTTCATCAGAATTATTTCGCCCTACCCATTCGATGTACATCATCCTTTACTAGAGAAAAATCTTTTGGCAACACTTTATAATAATAGTTTACTAATAAATATTTATAACTGCATATATAATATAACTGCATATATAACTGCAACTCCTTGTACTGTGGTCTTGAGCAGTCGTCCATTCACCGGCTTCAATTGGTCCAGAATGCGGCTGCTCGCTTACTAACGCACACAGGAATTAGGAGCACATCACCCCAGTGCTGGAGTCCTTGCACTGACTTCCTGTATTTTATAGGATCCAGTTTAAACTTCTGTTGTTTGTTTTTAAGTCGCTGAATGGTTCTGCCCCTTCTTATCTATCTGAGCTTTTAGAAGTTCATGCCCCTGCAAGAGCCTTGAGATCTGCCACTCAGAATCTTCTGGTGGTCCCTAGAACGAAGCTGAAGTCCCGTGGTGATCGGGCTTTTTCTGTGGCAGGTCCCAGACTGTGGAACATACTTCCTGCAAATGTTAGGGCTGCTCAGACTCTGAGTAATTTTAAAACTTTGTTATGATGCAGGCTTTTAATTAGTAACAAATGAGGTATTTTCTACCTCTTTTAGCTTTGTTTTACGTCATTTTAGATCGTCTGTGATGACCAATTCTTGGGAACTGGCTTTTTTCAGGAATTGTCCTGGACATTTTGTTTCACTTGTTTTAATCTTATTTTATATTTTAATCTAGTCGCTTTGTTTTACTATTTTTTTTTATTCTTGTACTGTGATCTGTTTTTATGCTGTGAAGCACTTTGGTCAGCAACTGCTGTTTTAAACGTGCTATACAAATAAACTTGACCTTGATAAGTGTTTAGTAAGTCATTACAGTTTTTTTCGATTGCTAAAACTCAAAAAGCAAAATTGAGGCACGATTTTCACAACCTCTACCCAATCGCTTGACTCAATTCATCACTACTCAAGATATCCATATCATATTAGAACTCTGATTTTCCTCCTTTACACTCTGATGTCAATTTCACATTACCTTGCTGTCAAAATACAGCACACAATTATCAGGTTTACACACACTTCTCACATAAATCCTCAAAGCTTCAATCAACAACACACAAATATTCAAATCTCTTTCGGGTCTGGCGAGCAATTTGCAATCAGTTTCCACAAGGCTGCCCAGGTGCATGAGTGGTTTCAGGACCACCCACGGTTTTCTGTTTTATACCTTCCACCTTATTCCCCCTTCCTCAATCCCATTGAGGAGTTTTTCTCAGCATGGAGGCGGAAGGTGTACGAAAGGAATCCACAGAGCCAGGTCCCACTGCTTCAAGCCATGGAGGAGCCTTGTGGAGATGTGGCCTTTGAGGCCTGTCATGGATTCATGAGGCACTCGAGGCGGAACTTCCAGCGCTGTTTGGACCAGGAGGACATCGCCTGTGATGTTGACGAGGCCCTCTGGCCAGACAGAGACCGGAGGCATGATGCCCCATGAATATGCTTGAATGGGGGGGGGGGGGGGGGTGTTTAAAAATAAAGTGTTTTGTCTCTAATGTGTGTGTGTGTGTGTGTAATGTTTGTCAGAGAGAGGTGGGCATTGTAATAAATTCAGTGTGTTCCATTTCTCTAATTGTGTTTTCAGTTTTGCTCTTCAGTGTTCTTTCCATGCTTGGTAGTGTTCTACCAAATGCTACTTGTGTTTATTCAATGAATGGTATGTGTGTGTCATGTGAAAATATGGCTGTGTTTAACAAATGAAAACACGTGTTCCATTTTGTTAACATGTTACGAGATTTGATGGCAGAGTTGTTTTGCAAAGGGATGCCAGGGTTTAGCAATTTGTGTGTGATGTTTGGGGTTTTGTGTTTGCAGTTTTGAAAGAAACGTAAAGTTTCGACAAACGCGTTTTAGCAATCAAAAAAAACTAATAGATCATTTGAAGATATTAGATAATGATATACCACTAATTTTTAAAGGCTTGAGATGATTTACAAATGCTTAGTATTGTTTTGAATACAAGAGGGACTCTGAAACGTTTTTATAAGCCATCAGTATGTTAAATAAAATGAATAAGGTCAGGAACCTTTGTGGGAAATCCCTGCTCTGATGTAAATGTGAACCCTTCAGCCATAGAAGACTTACCACAGAACATCTCACAGATGAACAGGCCCATTCCATCATGGATTCTCTTTTTCTAGAACTCTCAAATGTTTGTAGGAGTTGTCTATCGGCCATGTCACTCTAGAATCATCATCAAACAATTTAATGAAAGCCCGATCTCCACTATGTTATTAATTGGATTGGTGTGTGTGTGAGTGAGAGAGAGAGAGAGAGAGAGAGAGAGAGAGAGAGAGAGAGAGAGAGAGAGAGAGAGAGAGAGACTACATGGTTCAAATTGAATAAATTATCTTTAAGTGTAAAATAAAATTCCAATTTCCTTATTTTAGTGGAAAAAAAGTCACACAATAAAGATGTAACCCAGATTAAAATCAAATCTAACGAGTTATCCCAGGTATTAACTACAAAATTTCTTAGCGTTTGTTTCTGAGCTGGAAAACGTATACGTAGGTTATATAAGTGAAAAGATCTATAAGTCCATCGGCATTATAAGGAAAGTTAGCCATTTTGTTTCTACAGTGTCTTCTCCCCTCCAGAGATCACATCAGCCCTGTTCTTCAGCAACTCCACTGGCTGCCAATAGAACACAGAATCTCCTTCAAAATCCTGCTCCTCACCTACAAATGTATTCATTGTCTCGCCCCTCCTTACCTCTCTGATCTCATCCATGTTGCTGTCCCATCTCGCACCCTCAGGTCTTCCTCTGCCATTCACCTCATGGTTCATCCAGCCCGTGTCACCACCATTGGAAATAGAGCTTTCAGTCGCTCTGCTCCTCGGCTCTGGAACTCACTTCTTCCTGACATCCGAAACACTGACTCCCTTCTCTCTTTCAAATCTAAACTCAAAACCCACCTGTTCAAACTGGCTTACACTCTCTAGTCCACAAACTCTCCACTCTGTAATTTACACTATATTCTTTGTAATTTTATATTTTAAATTTTCTTATTCATTTTACTTAAAAGTTTTATCATGTTCTTGTGAAGTGACCTTGGGTTTTGAAAGGCGCCTACAAATTAAATGCATTATTATTATTATTATTATTATTATTATTATTATTATTATTATTATTATTATTATTATTATTATTATTATTATTATTATTATTATTATTATTCTCACATTATATGATAGCCTTGTGTATTCTTATCTCTGTTATTGTAACATGATTTGGGGTAGCACTTTTCCCACTACTCTCCATCACATGTTCCTTCTCTAGAAGCGCTTTGTTAGAATGGCTATTAGATCAGAATCAAGCGCATCTTCTGCCCCTTTGTTTTAGAAACTAAAACTTTTGACGACATTTCTCAAAGATGTGTCTTCATCTACAAAATGTCAAGATCTGATGGTCAAATACCTAAACAGTTTAATATTTAAAATTCATCTATTCAATCAATTAATAATGCATGACAGTCAATGGACCTCCATCCCCCTAAATATCTCTCTGGCCCAAGTTTCTATCTGCTTTAGGGGGGCAACTTTATGGAATTGTTTTTATTTGGCAAGCCAGTGTTCTACAGTGGAAATCAAAGAAAACTTTTTTTATTTTTTTTAAAGGAGGGCATTAACAGTTCATTGTTTTGCAGTGCAAAATCTGGGGCAGCTGAAAGTTGTGTCTCATCTCTTAACCCCAAATTAGGTGATGCAGGTATATAACTCACACCTGTAGCCCAGAGTCCATGTGTGATTATGTAGAAAAGCATGCATGTATTTTTGTTTTTTTTATTTTCTACATAATCACATATTGTGGCAAGTTGGAAGAAAAAAAAGATCAGGAGCTTCATTTATAAAACTTTGCGTAGAATCCTTTAAAGATTTACCTGCACAAATGAATTTTCCAGCCTATAAAAAACTGCTTACGCACAGCTGCACATAATTCCTGCTTTATAAATGACAGGGGTTCATGTTGATTCACGATTTACCCTGTACCTGTACTGACGTGTTGGAAACACGATTAGAATGGATTAGCTCAGAGTAAAACCATCTTTGAAATGTCCGTAAATTCAAAACCCATTTGCTACATAGGATAAATCTGAGTTATGTGTTTTGATGACTTGGGACTATTTTAAATGTGTTTAATTCTTTCAGCTGGTTCTGATGTTGAAGCCTTCGGGTTTCACGGGAAAATTCAGCGCCATGAAGAGATTTTGAACCAAAATGAAAAGCACAAACAGATTCATGTTCACTTCATTTATAAAGGTTTCATTAACATTTTCATCAGTGCATTAAATTTCACAGTTTATGAAACATTTCTTACATGTTCAGTCAAATTTCTATTCAAACTCTTTGATTTCTATCCAACAGAAAATTTTCATCTTTCTGAGTCTTCTTCAAATGACCTCCAACACTTCCTCTTCTTCTCTGATCACTTTCTTCTGCTCGCCCTGAACAAACATCAGCCTCCTCTTACACTGAAATATATATGATATATATACACAACATAGGGAAAAGTGTTGTTCAATATGAACATTTTCTAATTTTTAATCCTCAAAACTAAACAGAACTTTATCCAGTCTGAAATCTGATGCTCATGAATATTAAACACATCACATGATTAAAAAGTTGACAGTTGTCTAAAAGTTTTGAGTCCTGCTCAAAGAACCAAGTAGGTAATAAATATGTTGATTAATAATAAATACATATTTGTGTCTCTTACAGTGCAAGACCTGACTTTCTGTCAGTCTGATGAGGTCAAAGGTCAGATTTAATCTGGAACCTATGATCAGTCTCTCCATCATCTCAATCTGAGGTGCGTTTAAGAACCGTCTGTCATTCCACAGTTGCAGCTCAGTCCTGTGTGCACAACGTTCCAGCCAGTCGGTCCCAGTGCGTGAAGTAAGGAGCGTAGTTGTACTTGGACTTGAGGTGGTGCAAGTCATGGTGTCGTGCACCGCCATACAGACCCAGAGGAACCAGGCGGTGCGTGGCCCAGGGCAGGTCGTAGCCACAGTGGTCTTCCACCGATAGCCAGATGTTAAGCAAGAAGAAGGCCATCTCAGTAAGGGGGTGGCAGCCCAGCAGGAGGGGGTTGGCGGCAGCAAAAAAGCCCAGGCTGAGGGTCTCCCATGCCCCCGAGTACTCTGTGGTGAGGGCCGAGGTGGAGGTGTTGGTGTGGTGTAGCTGGAGGAGGAACGGGAGGAGAGACATGAGCACAACATTCAAACAGGGTGGTTCAGATTTAGTTCTCAGGACTCAAGTGAGAAAGAAAACTAAAGATTTATTTAAAAAGTCTCTTTAAAAATCTCCCAGGTGAAATTTCTAATCTCTAGAGATGAAGAAACACCAACCTTATGGAAGTTGCGGTAGAGCCAGGGAATCTTGTGGTGCAGCAGGTGCCAGGTGAAGCTCTGGAAGTCAAAAAGCAGCAGGCAGACCACCACCTGAGCCAGGAGACGGGCCAGAGGGGGAGCCTGCTCGGGCAGCTGCACCGGCCGCAGGTACCAGTTCAGCACAGTGAGCGGGAAGATGAAGATCAGGTGGTTGTAGAGCGTCAGGACCAGGCAGCGCCACACCAAGGCCCAGCTGACGGAGCTCTGAGGCTGAAGCTTGTACCTGCGTATCAGAGCCCACCTGGAGGACAGCAGGTCCAACAGCAGGAAGGGAAGACAGAAGGACAGGTACACTGATAGGGAGAAGATGACAGGGAAGAAAGGTGAGCCCAGGAGGGATGAGTGTCCCAGGATGAAGGTCCAGAGAGGCTGCAGCAGCATAGTGTGTTCTGATGTGAGTCAGTCTCTGAGTGTAATCTGCTCTTTCTTCATCACAGACTTTATATGTTTCCCCTGCTCTGTCTCCACCCATACATTCCTGTTACTACTCCTGACTCCACCTACATACCCATATATGGGCTTTTCCTTTGTAATTTAAAAGCCACAAGTTCAGACATCTTAGGAAATGTGCTGCAGGGCTTTAGAACACACTTCCCATCTTCTCTAATTGTCTATTTAAAACTCATAAATGAAAGAAATAACAGCTTTAGAGTCAAACTAATGCTTTCTGAATTAACATACAATTAAAAGTGGTTTAGGAATAAATGAGGTGGAGAAGTTTAGAGGTGGAGAATAACATGCCTACATGAAATCGATAGGAGAAGAATGCATTCCTTTCCCTCTCTTTTAATGGCAGCAATCAAAGATTCTGGACCAAGAGTCTCACATAAATTCCACCATCGCACATGAAATGAAAAGAAAAACCCACAAAGCTAAATCTTTGGAGTCAAATGAGGTAAAGTCACTCTTTTTTTGCATGTGTGTGTGTGTGTCAGAAGACATCGATCACATGAGATCTCAACTGAACATTCTAAACTGTCTCATTAATTTGGTTTGGGTTAGATATCCAACTGCAATCAAAACAACCTAACAGTACTAAAGTTTTTCAGCCCTATTTAATTCAGTTATACACTTATTATATTTTGTAACAGTTATATTTTTGAACATTTCATAATATTTTATCGCCACACTTCAAATATTCATACATTAAAATGGAATGAAAGGCAAGTGAATTTTGTGGGCTAACGAGGTTGACGACTCCTCGTAGGGTAGGGAGGAGGAATATTCATTGGGCACACCCCAGGGGTCTATTCTAGGTCCACTCCTTTTTTTCTGTCTTCCACTGAGAAATATTCTAGCTAAACATGGCTTGCACTATCACATCTATGCTGATGACTGTCAGATTTATTTGGCTTTAAATCAGTCAAGTTCCATTAATCAGCTTCTAGAATGTCTCTCAGAAATTAAAACCTGGCTAGCTTCCAACTTCCTGAAGCTCAATGACAATAAGACCGAGGCCGTTCTCTTCAAACCAAAAAATAATTTACATGCATCTGCTGCCTTTGATCTCTCCTCCCTAAACCTTAATCCCTATGTGACCAGCCTTGGGGTTAAACTGGATGCTGATCTGTCAATGTCTGCACATGTAAATGCCACTGTTAGAAGCTGTTTCTTCCAGCTTCGTCGCCTTACTCGACTAAAGGCCATTCTTAAGAGGCCGCACTTAGAATCCGCCTATATATATATATATGCTGACCACTGTTACGACCTCCATCTACTGCTTCACGCTCCAAAAATGAGATATAAAGCTCATGGGGAGCGTGCGTTCGCCTTTGCTGCTCCTAGACTCTGGAACGCACACCCTTTGGCGGTGCACTAGGCTTCTTCGCTGGCACAGTTTAAATCCAGCCTAAGGACACATTTCTTTCATTTAGCTTTTGGCCAGTGAGCGTTCTTTTATGCTGCATCTCTGTTTTTATTTGCTGTTTTGATCTTATTTGGTTTTACTTTTATGACTGTTTTTATATGGGTAAGTGTACAAAGGTGAATTTAAATTTTTAGGTTTTTTTTAGGTTTAATGCTACTTTGTGCAGCACTTTAATCAGCTGACATGCTGTTTTTAAATGTGCTATACAAATAAATTTGGTATGGTATGAATTGTATCAGATAAATAATTATTACATGCTTATATGTTATTGTTAAAGTTACATTAGCTGCATCTCCTCTCAATCCTCCAGCTTTAGCAGCAGCGGAGCTCGTCAGGCACAAGTAAAAGACAGAAAGTACCAGATAATGAGCGAACATTAACGATCGCGTGTTATTTGTTTTTTGGTGACGTCACTTTGAGAATGTTACTGTGGCCGTGCGCAGGACGCAGCTGCCCGGCTTTTTTCCAGACCTGAATCTAAAAATGACTGCTTTTGAGAATAAAACCAGATACCGGTCTGCATTTTTAGACAGAATTTAAAAAAATGTTTTGATTTCTGACAACAGTAAATGATGTGAAATGAAATTTACAGTGAGTTTGACTGAATTAATCTTATTTAAAGATTTTAAAAAATCTAGAAGCAGATTTAATTTCTTAGACATCAATCATGACCATGCCTCCTCAGACTCTGACCTGATTCTTGTCTGAAGAAACGATTAAAGCACAAAAGTTTTATAATTGACTAAAAGAAACCATGTTATGAGATGAGTTCATGTGATATAATATTTATGAAAATAACTGAATGTTTATGTTTGAATCTCTATCAAATGAACTCTGTGTTGTTCCTTCAAGATGTGAAGCAAAATTTAAACACAATCCACACCAGTTTTTTCTGTGATTTCCTACAGAGCTGTTTGTTAAAAATGTTACATGTAAGAAGGTAGAAAACTATTTATTTAAATAGTTATTAAAAAATTATGTAAATAAAACTCTTATCTTGTAGTTGCTGCATTCTGGAGACAGAAAGCTTCAGACCACAGCTACACATAGAGGATATCTAAAGTACTACAGCCACATCTTCAGTGCCTTTTTACTTCACACCTGATTTTAAAGTGCTGCGCTGATGGTATATTATGAAATCATCACTGAAAAGATACCACCATACACTACAATGGTGTTTTTTGTGAAATTGCAATGAAAAAGTCTAAAAAAAAAGTCTATATATTATTTCCTCAAAAGTTGAATGAAGAATAATCCCAGGAATTGAACAAGACTGTATTTAACATTTTTATTATATTAATGTCTGAGGATTGTGGGTGAATTTGTATTTAATGATAAATGTTAAAGGTTTATTCAATTCAATTCAATTCAGTTTATTTATATAGCGCCAGATCACGACAAGAGTCGTCTCAAGGCACTTCACAAAGTAAACATTCCAATACAGTTCAGTTCATAAGCCAATCAGTAAAAAAGTTTCCTATATAAGGGACCCAGCAGATTGCATCAAGACACTGACTAGTGTCATTGTGTTGGTACAATCCTCATACTAAGCAAGCATTTAGCGACAGTGGGAAGGAAAACTCCCTTTTAACAGGAAGAAACCTCCAGAGGATCCTGGCTCAGTATGAGCAGCCATCCGCTACGGCTCACTGGGGGTTGAGAAGACAGAGCAGGCACAGGCACACCCCGCACCCACACACACACACACACACACACACACACACACACACACACACACACACACACACACACACCACATATATCAAGTAGTGTTTCTATGGCTACACTGTGATTTCTTAGTAGAAGTTCTATTTAGTAAGAGTAAGAGAAACTTTATTGTCTTTATCTGAGTGAATCTATAATTAATTCAATAGGTGAACTAATAGTAGCACATTCTATGTTAAAGAAAGTAAGATGTAATATCAGGAAAGGGAGAATGTTAGGTGGTTGGCAGCAGTGTGCCAGCCGATGGCCCCCTCCATGAGGCCACCACAGCTCAGCAGAACGCCAGTGTAGCTTCTTCTGGGGAGAAAAACACTTAGAGAGAAAATAAAGTTAACAGCTGGAATAACAGGAAATAATGCAGTTAGAGAGTGGTGGTAGAAGAGAGTAGCAGAGTGTGGAAAGTGGTCAGTATGTCCTCCAGCAGTCTAAGCCTATAGCAGCATAACTACAGAGATAACTCAGGATAACCTAGCCTTTTAGATGGAGGCATGTGGGAGGCAGGGCCAGGGAGAAGTCTTTAACGACAGTAGTCCCCTCTGTACACTCCACCTCCCTCTGCTCCCCACTCGTCTAAACCTGGGCTAACATCAGAATTTAACCATAAGCCCTATCAAATAGAAAAGTTTTGAGCCTAGTCTTAAAAGTAGACAAGGTGTCTGCCTCACGCACTAATGCTGGGAGCTGGTTCCACAGTAGAGGAGCCTGATAGCTAAAAGATCTGCCTCCCATCCTACTTTTAGATATTCTAGGAACCACCAGTAAACCTGCAGTCTGAGAGCGAAGTGCTCTGTTAGGAACATATGGAACAATCAGATCACTGATGTATGATGGAGCTTGATTATTAAGAGCTTTATATGTGAGAAGGAGGATCTTAAAATCTATTCTGAATTTAACAGGCAGCCAATGTAGGGAAGCTAAAACAGGAGAGATGTGGTCTCTCTTTTTAATTCTCATCAGAACTCTAGCTGCAGCATTTTGGACCAGCTGAAGACTTTTGACTACATTCTGTGGACCTCCTGATAGTAATGAATTGCAGTAATCCAACCTTGAGGTAATGAATGCATGAACCAGTTTTTCAGCATCACTCCTGGAAAGGATGCTTCTAATCTTAGCAATATTCCGAAGGTGGAAAAAGGAAATCCTACAAACCTGTTTAACGTGGGATTTGAATGACATGTCCTGGTCAAAGATTACACCGAGGTTCTTTACTTTGTTCTCGGAGGCTAATTTAATACCGTTTAGATTAGGTGATTGACTAAGCAGTTTCCTTTTCTGAGGTTCTGGTCCAAAGATGATAACTTCAGTCTTGTCTGGATTTAACAGCAGAAAGTTTAGAGTCATCCAGATTTTTATGTCTTCAAGACAAGCCTGTAATCTACCTAACTGATTAGGTTCATCAGGGTTTATGGATAAATATAACTGAGTATCATCAGCATAACAGTGGAAGTTTATCCCATGTTGTCTAATGATTTTACCAATTGGAAGCATATATATAGTGAAAAGAATTGGTCCAAGTACTGAACCCTGTGGTACTCCACAAGTAACTCTAGAGTATGAAGAAGATTTCTCATGTACATGAACAAACTGAAATCTGTCAGATAAATAAGATTTAAACCAGCCTAGCGCTGTTCCTTTGATCCCTACAACATGTTCAAGCCTTTCTAAGAGAATATTGTGATCGACTGTGTCAAAAGCAGCACTGAGGTCCAACAAGACCAGAACAGACACAAGATTCTTATCTGAGGCCGTGAGAATATCATTTGTAACTTTCACTAATGCGGTTTCAGTGCTGTGATACTCTCTAAAACCTGACTGAAATTCCTCAAACAGATCATTAGTGTTTAGATGCTCACATACTCGACTGGCCACTATTTTCTCAAGGACTTTAGATAAAAATGGGAGATTAGATATTGGTCTATAATTCATTAGGTCATCTGGATCCAGAGAAGGTTTCTTAAGTAGAGGTTTAATTACAGCAACCTTAAACTCCTGCGGTACGTATCCATTTACTAAGGATAGGTTAATTATATCTAAAATGGGGGCAGTAA
>SSNS01000185.1:718973-739785 GCA_006937985.1 Aphyosemion australe
TTGTGTGGAAATACTGTTATCTCCTCACACTCTATACCATATGTCAGCACAAGGTCTAATGTATGATGGCAGGAGTGGGTGGAGCTATGGATTGTTTGAGTAAAACCAATTGAGTCTAAGATATTACTAAAGGCTACATTGAGAGGATCACTTTCAATGTCAACATGAATGTTAAAATCCCCAGCCACAATGACCTTATCAGTATTTAACACCAAATCAGACAAGAAATCTGAGATCTGATCCAAAAATTGAGAGTAGGGGCCTGGTGGACGATACAAGACTACAAACAAAAGTGGTTTTAGAGCTTTACAATCCGGATTAGGCAAACTAAGAATTAGATGTTCAAAAGAACTGTAGCTACTAATTGGTTGGGGACTGATTAATAAATCTGAATGAAAGATGGTTGCTACTCCTCCTCCTCGTCCTGTACTACGAGCAATATGATGATTTAAATAATTAGAAGGAGTCGACTCATTTAAACTAACATAGTCCTCTTGCTGCAGCCAGGATTCTGTGAGACAAAACAGAGAAATCTGATTATCACAAATCAAATCATTAACTAATAAAGTCTTTGAAGAGATAGATCTAATGTTCAATAAACCACATTTAATTGTTCTAGTTTTCTGTTCAGTAGAGTTTGTTTTTATTTTTATGAGATTATCATGATTTGCTCTATTAAGCCTGATCTTTAATCTGTTTGATTCTGGCCGTGGGCAGGACACTGTCTGGATGGGGGAGTGGGTGGGTAACAGTACAGAAGCTGCAGAGGGGAGGGTTAAACTACCACTCTGCTTCCTGGTCTGGACCCTGGGTTGTCAGGGAGGACTAATAAAATTGGCCATATTCCTAGAAAGAAGAGCTGCACCATCCAAAGTGGGATGGATGCCGTCTCTTCGGATCAGACCAGGTTTTCCCCAAAAAGTTTTCCAATTATCAATGTAGCCCACGTTGTTTTCGGGACACCACCTAGACAACCAGCGGTTGAAGGACAGCATGCGGCTAAACATGTCGTCACTGGTCCGGTCAGGCAGGGGGCCAGAGAAAATTACGGAGTCCGACATTGTTTTGGCAAACTTACACACCGAAGCAACATTAATTTTAGTGACCTCCGATTGGCGTAACCGGGTGTCATTACCGCCAGCGTGAATAACAATCTTACTGTATTTACGCTTATCCTTAGCCAGCAGTTTCAGGTAGGATTTAATGTCGCCCGCTCTGGCCCCTGGCAAACATTTGACTATGGTTGCTGGAGTCTCTAATGCCACGTTTCTGACTATGGAGCTACCTATAACCAGAGTCGGCTTCTCAGTGGGTGCGTCACCGAGTGGGGAAAATCTGTTTGAAACGTGGACGGGTTGGTGGTGTCCCACGGGCTGGGTTCTATGCTTCTTACGTACAGTCACCCAGCCGGCCTGAGGTCCCGGCTGCTCGGGTTCTACTGGAGGACCGCTACGGGGTGGTTCTGATCTAGTTAGCCCCGCGCTAGCTAAGTAGCTACGGCTATCTACAGGTTTTTCAACAGCGCGGAGCCGGGCCTCCAATTCCGACACCCTCGCCTCCAAAGCTACAAAAATGCTACATTTATTACACGTACCATTATCACTAAAGGAGGCAGAGGAGTAACTAAACATCTGACACACAGAGCAAGAGATAGGAGACGGAGAGGGAGAGACAGAAGTAGCCATAGCCGCGCCGAGGCTAAGCTAACTAGGCAAACAACCTTTCACACCAAATAAAACTGCGTGCGAACTCAAAGGGTTCCCTAAACGCTAGGTGCAACAGGAAATGTGTGTTTTCGCGTGCTTATGTACTACAAGAACTCAAAAATGTCTCAGTACAGAGAAATCAAACCAATTTTAGCAAGCCACAAACACCGAACAGCTACACTGAGTGCAAACACTGAAACAGGAAGTGACGTAATGCCTTACCGCAGGTTCACCACAGCGGAGATCGGAATACATGCTACTTAACTTTATGTGAATACATGCTACTTAACTTTATTTGGTTAAGATGTGTCACATACAGGTCCTTCTCAAAAAATTTGCATATTGTGATGAAGTTCATTATTTTCTGTAATGTACTGATAAACATTAGACTTTCATATATTTTAGATTCATTACACACAACTGAAGTAGTTCAAGCCGTTTATTGTTTTAATATTGATGATTTTACAGCTCATGAAAACCCAAAATTCCTATCTCAAAAAATTTGCATATTCCAACCAACCAATAAAAGAAAAGTGTTTTTAATACAAAAGAGGTACTCTGGGAGTATGGGGTACCAGGCCCCTTGATACGGGCTGTTAGGTCCCTGTACGACCAGTGTCAGAGCTTGGTCCGCATTGCCGGCAGTAAGTCAGGCTTGCTACCAGAGAGAGTTGGACTCCGCCAAGGCTGCCCTTTGTCACCAATTCTGTTCATAACTTTTATGGACAGGATTTCTAGGTGCAGCCAAGGTGGTGAGGAGATCTGTTTTAGTGGCCTATGGATCAGGTCTCTGCTTTTTGCAGATGATGTGGTCCTGTTGGCTTCGTCAGAACGTGATCTCCGGCTTTCGCTGGAGCAGTTCGCAGCCGGGTGTGAAGCAGCTGTGATGAGAATCAGCTCCTCTAAATCCGAGACCATGGTCTTGAGTCGGAAAAGGGTAGAATGCCTTCTCCAGGTCAGGGACGAGGTCCTGCCCCAAGTGGAGGAGTTTAAGTATCTCGGGGTCTTGTTCACGAGTGAGGAAAGGGTGGAGCGTGAGATCGATAGGCGGATTGGTGCTGCGTCTGCAGTGATGCGGGCGTTGTACCGGTCTGTCGTGGTGAAGAGAGAGCTGAGCCGAAAGGCGAAGCTCTCAATTTACCAGTCAATCTACGTTCCTACCCTCACCTATGGTCACGAGCTTTGGGTAGTGACCGAAAGAACGAGATCGCGGATACAAGCGGCCGAAATGAGTTTTCTTCGCAGGGTGGCTGGACTCTCCCTTAGAGATGGGGTGAGAAGCTCGGCCATCCGGGAGGGGCTCGGAGTAGACCCGCTGCTCCTCCACATCGAGAGGAGCCAGTTGAGGTGGCTCGGGCATCTGATTAGGATGCCTCCTGGACGCCTCCCTGGTGAGGTTTTCCGGGCACGTCCAACCGGGAGGAGACCCAAAGGAAGACCCAGGACACGCTGGAGAGATTATGTCTCTCGGCTGGCCTGGGAACGCCTTGGGATTCCCCCGGAGGAGCTGGCCCAGGTGGCTGGGGAGAGGGAGGTCTGGGCTTCCCTCCTTAAGCTGCTGCCCCCGCGACCCGACTTCGGATAAGCGGAAGACAATGGATGGATGGATGGATGGATGGATAATACAAAAGAGGTCAAACTTCAAATAATTATGTTCAGTTATGCACTCAATACTTGGTCGGGAATCCTTTTGCAGGAATGACTGCTTCAATGCGGCGTGGCATGGAGGCAATCAGCCTGTGGCACTGCTGAGGCCCAGGATGCTTCGATAGCGGCCTTAAGCACATCCAGAGTGTTGGGTCTTGCGTCTCTCAACTTTCTCTTCACAATATCCCACAGATTCTCTATGGGGTTCAGGTCAGGAGAGTTGGCAGGCCAATTGAGCACAGTAATACCATGGTCAGTGAACCATTTACCAGTGGTTTTGGCACTGTGAGCAGGTGCCAGGTCGTGCTGAAAAATGAAATCATCTCCATAAAGCTTTTCAGCAGATGGAAGCATGAAGTGCTCCAACATCTCCTGATAGCTAGCTGCATTGACCCTGCCCTTGATAAAACACAGTGGACCAACACCAGCAAAGTAATCTCTGTAATTTTTAAATTACAGTTTAAAACTTTTAAAATACCCTTAATTAGATTTGCCTAATAGCCTGCTTTTAGTTTCTGTAACAAGACAAAACACTGAAAGATGGACACACCTTCATGAAATGAGATGCTAAATTCCTACTAGTGTTTGTTATTATGAATGGCCTTAAGTCTATTTTGCCTTGGCCCCCAAATGCCTTGAAACGTCCCTGGGCTTGTGACGGAGTTTTGAAGCTGATCTGTCTGCTGGACATCCATCCTTCTCATCCTCCTTTATGCATAAAAAAACACTAAACTACAGAAAAGTAACTATCTGTCACAGATCGCTCCAATATCTAAACTTTTGCCGTCAATCTGTTTCAGTTTTCTCCGCTACGTGACAGCGCACCTTTTGACACCTGCTGTCAGATCACGCAGCAGCATCCTCTCCCTCAGCAACAAAACGCTACTGAACCCATTCTTAGTTTAATTATTTTAGTATAACTCCGGTTTTATTTGGGCTATTAACAAAAATAAAAACTGGGTGTAGTTTATAATCCGCATTCTAAGCATAAATTGAAACGGAAACTCAGAGAGGCGGAGTCTTGCTGCTGCGGCGTCCCAAAGCTGTGTTTTCATTGGTCAACTGCAGACAGGAGTCGTAGGTTTTTAAGCAGCGCTTCAAGACTGTTGGTGTCTTCTTTCTAATAATGAGACTCATATCAATGCATATACTACACGTAGGCTGCAGTTGGGCGCAGCTGAGCTTTTTTTTCAGCACCCCCCGCTGAAAATATGTTCCCACGGCTATGATCATAAAACATTAAGTTCGGCTGCCTCTCGTTGTTGTAGCGCTTCCACCGTCATAGGCTGTTTGAGATCATTTTAAAAAAATATTCTGCAGAAAAATACCGAGGTCCCGACCTCGGTGTCCTCAATGGTAGATACGGCCTTGGCTTCTGCAATCACATTTATGTTTTGTTGCGTTCATTTTTGCCAAGATCTTGTAGAGCTGATGAGACTCAGACTGTTGAGTCTTCTCCAGCACATCCCAGATCCTCAATAAGGTTATTGTCTGAACTCTGTGGTCTATCCATGTCTGAAAATCATATCATGTTCCCTGAAACACTGAGCCAGATGCATCCTGGCATTGTCATCTTGGAATTTGCTCGTGCCATCAAGGAAGAAATTCACTGATGGAGAAACTTGGTCAGTCCTGACACATCAGACTTTACGATCCTCTTCCATTGTTCCAGAGTTCAATATTTATGCTCCCTGTATGCTCTCATTAACTCCTCTTCATGTTGTCTGTTTTACAACATGCTTTTAGGTGATGTCTTCTTCTTTACCACTCAGAGAATAAAACTGTTTGGTTCATCTGTTTTATTTTTGATGTTCTTACTCAGTTGTCATCAACTGACAGGGACCACAATAGAAAATAGTGTGAGAGCTTGTGTGTCAGTGTTGTGCTCTCATGTGTGTGTATGTTGCAGCAAAGTCTGGCTGTGTGTCCTCAACCAAACTCAGGACACCTGAGACTAGTTTCCGCAGCTCGTCGTCCAGCAGCGTCTCTCCGATAACAAAATGGTCCTAAAGAACACAAGAAAGTAAAGCTTTATTACTGCTCAGACTGTCAAACATTAAAACACACACACACACGAACACCATCATTCAACAAGGGAACACGCCCATGGTCTTCAGTAAAAACAAGATGTTCAGAATCAACCATCAGTACTTTTTGGTTCTTCATCACATTCTATATCACTTTATGCAAATGATACCTTAAATTTATATGTCAGACGTTCAGAATCCTCTTCCACACGTGTTAGATAAACTTGAGAGCTTTGGTTCTCTCTCAGGATACAAGGTCAATTATTCCAAATCAGCACTGATGCTAGTTAACGTTAGGGTTGGGCATCAAGCATCAATTGGAACCGGGAACAATTGTCAGTTTTTCCTGGAATAATTCAATTTTGTAAATTTTGATTTCACAGACTGGAAGAAGAATCCACTGGAAATGTTTGCATTACCACACAGTCATTGGAAAATGTGCGGCCAGCAGAGGCATTTCAAAGTGTGGCTTCGGCCGCCGACCCAAATTGGCTGAGCTCCGTGGAAAAAAACATGATCTGCAAATTCTGATCAACGCATTTCAGATCTGATCATAGCAGCTGATCTCCTGTCACTCATACTTTGCAGCCCACAGAGACTCTGAGTGCAGCATCTGAGTGCTAATAAAAAATTAATGACAAAAATCCATCAACCATCAGAAATTCTTCAGTCAAAACTAATTTACTGTTATAAACAAGCATAAGGTGCGTTTGATTTTCTCACCTTCTTCTTGGAGCCGGGCGGTGCGACAGGAGGGTTAAAGGCCATATCTTTGAGACTGTAATCTTCAAACAGCTCTAGTGGTGACCTGAACAGGCGGATGGAAATGGTTCAGAAAACAAATAAGTTACTTAGTAACAGGAAGTAACGCAGAGCTTTCACATCTCTGAAAGCTGCTGCTACTGTTGCTAAGGAATTAAACCACAGTGTGTGTGTGTGTGTAAACCAAAAGGTGTACTGTTCCTTTAAGAAGGGGCTGTGTTTGTACCTGCGACTTAGATCCACGCTGAGAGCCGCCGACCCCTCGCTAGGAGCTCCACGACTCAGGTGAACGGCAAACCTCCGAACAACCGGATGGTAATGTCTCTGTGAAAACACACACAGGAAGTGAACTATTAAACTGCTAGTTACATTCAGGTGTTTACATGCTTGTATAATGTGTGTGTGTGTGTGTGTGTGTACCTGCAGTAGGTGCAGTTCCCACAGCGCGGTGTTCTGAGCGTTGCAGTGTTCAGGTTCATTCAGCTCTGGTAAGTAGAAGCCGCTGCCCTGAATCTCGTTATCTAACAGGAAATCACACTTTGGGAAGGACTGAAACAAACAAATAAACAAACTCCCATAAAATTAAGTGAGAAAAAAGTCAGGTGTGTATTTTAATCCAGAAACCTACAGTCTTTGTGTTAAATACAGAAAACTCAAGTTTTAGATAAATGTTTAACCTTCCCATCATGCACACGCACACACACACACTCACGTGCATTGTAGCTCTGTTGGCAGCGAGGATTCCTACACTGGAGTTGTGCAGGACATGCAGACTGAGCACGCTCAATCGTTTCACAAAGGCCATCGCCCTCTGCAGGGACACCTGTTTCCGGCGACGGGTCAGCATAGCATCCAAGCACCGCAGCACGATGATGATGTCATACTCAGGAGTCCCTGAGAGACAGAAGAGTGTTAACAGTCATGTGATGTGAAATGACAAGGTGATTGGTTGTTGTACTGAGATGTAAACAAACCAGCATGTAGCCGCAGCAGAATTCTATACAGCTGAGAGTAGAAGTTCAGAGGGTCGATGTTCAGAGCATCACCTGCCACACAAACACAGCCACCTTAATTCAGGTGTGAAGACTCTACATCTAAAACTAGCCCTGGATTTGATCTGACTCCTGAAGCAAAGCCTAATCCTCCAAAGGTAACACAAAGCAAACTCCTCACTACATAACCCTCATTGGTCCTTACAAAGACAGAAAAACCCCTCTGACCTTGGCCTGACAGGATGGTGAAGACTGTCTGGATGCAGTGGAGACACTCCCGATTGGTCAGATCCTGAACAGATGAATGAATCAATAAATTCACTAAACTATCATGAAACTATTAGGGGGTGTGGCCAAGCTAAATACTCACTCCTGATTGGATGAGGTTCTGAAGCACATTCAGCAGGTCATCAAAGAATTCCAGGTTGATCAGGTGAGCAAAACTAACAGGAAGTGACATTAGTCAGTGCTAGAGTACTACAACAACGCTGCAACAGGAGTGAAAGTGTGCTTCATACTTGGCCAGTCCCTCCAGAACCACAGGAAGGAGAACGGATTTCTGCGCTTTCTTCAGGATCCTAAAGTAGACGAGGAAGACGATGTTCAGGGTCTCGGTGTGCTGAAGAGGAGAAAAAGGAGCTTAGTTTATGGACTCTCTGGGACCCACTTGGTCGTTTTTTTTAGATCCTGAACTTTCGTCTCACCAGTTTGATCTTCTTCTCTTTGCTCTCGGAAGCTTCTGCCTCCAAAAGCTCCTTCTCCAGCTTCTCCTCTGCCTTCTTCCACTGTACACAAACACAGACGGACTTGTTTTTTCTTAATTCTCTCTTGTAGATAAAGGGATGAGAATTTGTTTCTAAGAATTCAAACAGATTTGTTTCTCTGTTTGACAACTGACGTTAATTTATAAATTAAGTTCTGGATTGTCCTGAACCAATAGCTCAGCAAATGACCCCAATATGACCAGCAGACTCAGCACCCATAAGTCTCTTTGACTCCCATAAGTCAAATACAAACTGCGACTGAACATCAAAGTGTTTACCTTCCTCTGCATCCTGGATAAGTTCTTCTTCTTCTCTTTGTTTGTCATAAACCTCTTCTTTGGTGCTGAAGCCTCCAGGTCCTTCTTCATCTCCACCTCCTTGATCCTCAAACTGAGCAGCGTCTGCAGCACCTGAGGGACAAGAGGAAGGAATGAGTCCAACAGTCCTGAATGACACTGAATCAGGAGAGGTTTGCATGCATTTCCTTTGTTACCTCAGGTCTGACGTTGTAGTTGAGGCTCTTTACAAGGCCGGAGATAACCCGCACAGTGGCCAGAGAAGCCACGCCCACTTTGTCCTGTTGGAACAGCTTCTTGAATGCGTCGCAGCACATGTCAGACACCTGTAACAAACACACACCTGAATCACAGCACACATCATTGCATGTGTCTACCTGAGCTGGTCTAAACTTGATCGGGTGGGTCAGCACAGATCCAACGTGTCTCACCGTCCTTGTGGGGTCATTCATCAGCGGTACGAGGATGACGACGATGTTGTTGTGGAAGTTGAAGTGTGAGAGAGTCAGCAGCAGTTCACACAGGCAGCGGACAGCGACCTCGGCCAGGCCGAGATACGACTGGAGGCCCACTGCCTGGCTGCGTTTCCTCTTCTTCTGCTTCCAATCTGAGGATGACGATGAGCTGTGAGTCTGAGTGAGTTGTGAGGTGAAGCTGTGTTGTTGTGGCATACCTTTGATGGTCTGCTCCAGGTCCTCCAGGTAGAACTTATACTGACTCACCAAACCTTCCTCGAACTCTCTGAGCTGTTTTGTCTCCTTCTTCACCTGCAGCCCAACGAACAAACAGAATCTGTTTCACCACAAACACGACACACTCATCCAGGACAGGTGTGGATCACTCGTAGCTACCTTGACGCTCTTCTCTTCAGCAGTCAGAGGTCGTATTCTGTAGGTTGGGGCAATGTCTTTAAAGATTTCCATTAGAGAAACCATCACCAGCTTCCTGACTGAGACCGCCACGCTGGGGTCAGCCTCCATCAGCATACCCCTGAGCTCCTTCACACACTTCATCTGCCACACATCATATTACCACCATCATTAGCATCATTATCATTCCACCAGCTTAATCCGAGACCAGTGACCCACTCTTACATTGTTTAAGGGGTCTGAAACAATGGCTGATGCCAGGTTGGCGATGCAGTGCTTCTTCCCGTTTAACTTCTGTGTTCTAAGCTGTTCTCTTTGCTCTGGCGTCAGCCCCACATAACACGATGATGCCCCCTCTGCACAGGACGACACGACAATCATAAACACTCCACACAGCGCATGAAAAATCACAGAAGAGCTCCTTAATCAATGGTGCTTGGTACAGAGCTGAGACTACAGCTAGAGTTACTCATCCACACAAAGGTGGATATTTTATTCTTAAAAAGCCTTATCTACTACTGTTGTACCTCCCATCCTTATCCATGTTTGATGAGCAATCCCTTTTAGATTATTTTAAGTAAAACTTAAAGCTACAATGCCAAATCTGCAAAACAAGCTAGCTTAAAACACTTTTTCAGGCGTTTTAACAACGTTCTAACATAGTAGAGCTATAAATATTTTGTGGAGGGAAAACAAATGAAGTGGTTCTCTTGCATTTGTCTAAACCTCTGTCAAAAACACGGCTCGATCCAAAACCTTTTATTGGACCATCTGGTTCTCTGTCTCGCCGAACCACAGCACTTCCCTGGGTCCTCCACTCATCACACACTCACGTATTTAGCAACAGAACACCACTGGTGTGAGAGGTTCTCCGCTCAATAATATCAGAGAAGGAGAAACAGCCGGCTGCTACCACTTCAACTTTAGGACCAACTACCAGAGTCCAGAAAAGAAAAACACCATTTGATGTAATCGACAATAAAAGACGTTGAACCTAGAAAACGGTGACAGTGTTTAGCTCTCCCTCGTTTCCTCTGGTAATGTGGGTTTCCATATCAGGGGGACGTGGTCTAGGGATGATAGCCGACAGGAGGGATGAGAGTTCTGCTACTGTGTCTGTGTTCAAAAGTTAGCTTGTTTTGCAGATTCAGTAAAGCAGCTTTGAAAGAAAAATTGTGTGTGTGTATATGTGTGTGTGTGTGTGAGTGAGTGAGTTTGACCTACAGGTTTTGGGAAGACAGTGGATTGTTTTAGAGAATACATAATAATCACTTATTATTTTACTACAGGTTTACTCAGACCGCCTTTGATCACTGTCTACCAAACCTCTGTGAGAATTTTAGTGTTTTTTTTATTTCAGTTTTTTCTCCTTTGAAAAGATATTTTACACATGAGCAAAAGACATCTGTTAAATTGGGTTCATTTGTTTTGCTTGGTTTACCAGGACAGTTGAAGGATTAATATGATTTCGATTTTTGTGTTCATTGATTTCTGCCTCACTGTTCTTATATCTCTTCTTACTTACGAGAGCTGTCTTTAAGCAAGTGCAACTTGATCAGAGTTTCAACAATAAGAGATCTATTTCATTGTTTCTGTTCCTGCTTACACTGAAAGCAAAAATACCCCACCCCCCGCTGTTTGATTTATTCATAACCCACTGTGTACAGGTCATGATCAACATGTTTTTTTTTTTAATCTCTTACCGTTTTCCTCCTCATCAGGCTTCTCTGCATCATCTTCCTCCTCTTCAGGCTCTGGCTGTGCTTCTACAACTGGAAACAAACAGGTCAGCCGTGACATTTCTGCACAGTTACTCACAGCGATCAGTCAGCTGATCAGTAACGTGTGTGTTACCTCTCTCCATGCTCTGTGGGATCACACCACTCTTGTCCTTGATTGGCAGCAGATGGATCACCTCCTTCTCTTGCATTTTCGCCATCTTCCTCGGAACCTTCTCGTAGCTGCGAACCACGTCAGAGCTCCGCTTCTTCCCTCCATGAACTGGCCCGCTATGATGCCCCACCATGCAAAACAAACACTCCTCAGTCAATGTCAGCTCATTTGGTCTCATTCAGGAGTGCAACCGTGACAAAAGAAAGTCGTGCAAAAAGTATTTTCAACAGCTAGCCTCACAGGACAATATTGGAGAAGGTGTGGTGTGAAGAGAGTGCAGATGATTTTCTGGCTCATGATGACACTGGTTCATCAGCTACTTTAAAGTTTCCAAAGACAATCCTCTACATCAGCTGTCTCTAACTCACACTTCTAAAGTTTCTATTGATTCTTGTGTACACATGATTTCTGATCATGCAAAGAGGAGAATCAATTCCACATTGATTGGGGTGTACAAGGGAAATGTCCATGAATCCGTGGTTATACAGTTTGAAACATCTGGATTTACTTATGCAGATCATCCATGTTTGTGCATTTGAGGCCACTGGTGTGTATGTGTGTAACATTGACGAGAAGTGTTTGCTGCATTACGTTACCATGATGACAGGTCTCTGGTAACAAAAGATGCCTTCCGAGCCATGGCAGTCATCTGCTGAAGGTCATCTTCCTCCATCATGTCTGTCGGCAGACTCTCCAGGAACTCTTCCTCCTGCTCCTCCTCCTCTGTCAGGTAGGAAAGAACAGGTCTGTTGATGTACGGACTCCTTGCTGCTTGTATGATCACTCCTCATTAACATGATTGCCACTGTGTCAACCTGGACTGAAAAGATTCTCACCTGGTCGCTTCCTGTACGTATCCAGGGGGCGGGGCGTCTGCAGGGCAGTGCCCTTCATCGCTTGCCGCATTCTCTTCTGATCTTTCCGCTGCTTCTTGTCTGCATTCTGCTGCTTGAACTGACGGTTCTTCAGCTTGTTCTCTAGTTTCACCCCGCTTGTCTTTAGCAGGCGGCGGAACGTTGGCCGGCGCTTCTTTGAACGAGGCTGCAGGGAGGAAGAAGGTCACCATCACCACACGAAAACAGCACAATGTGACATCAGTAGAGCTGCTTTAACAACAACTTCCTGTTAACCTGCCCACAAAGTCTTTGGTTTATATTCCAGAAATACAGCAGCCTTTAAAAGTAAAAAACAAACTAAAAGACACTTTGTTTGTCCGCTCCTTAGTCTTTGTTAAAACTTTTTTTCTTAGATGTTGATTTGTTATTTTGGGGTGAAGATCCTCCCAGGAACCAGAACTTAAAATGTTTCATGTTTCAGCTGTAGAGTGATCTAGTGGAGCTCAAAGACTTTGTTTTAGTATAAAACGTAAACAGAGCACTCTGTTTGGAAAACAAACCATAAAACAACGCATCAACACGTTAACGTTTAGCCTAAAAGTCTGTTGTTTGTTAGACACGCTACTAGCAGCCAGAACAGACTCAAACACCAATTTCACACAAGTAAAATCCATGAGTTTGTTTGAAACCAAACGTCTCCCCCCTTAATCCAAACTGTTTGATTCTTGTTTTACTTGTTTTGCAGTTGTATTACGGAACAGTAACACTAGACCAGAAAGAGGGGAAAAAAGCACATTAGAGTTTTCTCACCGGGCCCATGGCGTCAGAAAATATTCGGAGGTGAAATTTTTAATCTTTTCCCCAGAGTGTGAACGTGGGTTTTCGAGTATTATTTAAAATACTTTGGTTACAGCCACACGTGTGTAGTCCACAGAAACAGAAACAACCGGAAGCGCTAAACCAGAGTACGGTGGAGAGAACAGCGCCCCCAGCGCTCGGGAGGAGGGCATAAAACACAAAATCACCCAAAATCACATCAAACAAATAAATAACTGGACAAATACGTTCACATAAAACCGCAGGATATGAATTTTTAACATTATATTTTCCTTCAAAATATTTCATTACATTCATTACCTAAACACCTCAGTAAGAAAATCTATCTATCTATCTATCTATCTATCTATCTATCTATCTATCTATCTATCTATCTATCTATCTATCTATCTATCTATCTATCTATCTATCTATCTATCTATCTATCTATCTATCTATCTATCTATCTATCTATCTATCTATCTATCTATCTATGCCTGGCCAAAAAAAAAATCACCATCAAAAAAAAAAAGTTCACTCACTCTAATATTTCGTTGGACCACCTTTACCTTTGATTACAGCACACATTCGCTGTGGCATTGTTTCAATAAGCTTCTGCAATGTCACCAGATTTATTTCCATCCAGTGTTGCATTAATGTTTCACCAAGGTCTTGCATTGATGATGGTAGAGTCTGACCGCTGCACAAAGCCTTCTCCAGCACATCCCAAAGATTCTCAATGGGGTTAAGGTCTGGACTCTGTGGTGGCCAATCCATGTGTGATAATGATGTCTCATGCTCCCTGATCCACTCTTTCACTATTTGAGCCCGATGAATCCTGGCATTGTCATCTTGGAATATGGCCGTGCCATCAGGGAAGATCAAATCCATTGATGGAATAACCTGGTCATTCAGTATATTCAGGTAGTCAGCTGACCTCATTCTTGGAACACATCCTGTTGCTGAACCTAGACCTGACCAACTGCAGCAACCCCAGATCATAGCACTGCCCCCACAGGCTTGTACAGTAGGCACTAAGCATGATGGGTGCATCACTTCATCTGCCTCTCTTCTTACCCTGATGCACCCATCACTCTGGAACAGGGTCCATCTGGACTCATCAGACCAGTTTTTAACAATGCGTTGGACAGTTCTGAACACAATTTTAGTCGTCTCTGCAATCTCCTTAGATGTTTCCTCTGCTTGATGCAGACCACTGATGTGACCCTTATCAAACTGACTAACATCTTTTCCACGACCACCAGATGTGTCTTTCCACATGGTTGTTTAAGAAATGAGAAGCAACTCATTGCACCAGTTGGGGTTAAATAAGTATCAAAAGTATCCATTAAGTCTGCCGACTTCAAGGATGTGGGATTGGTCCAGCTGGTTTTTAGTGTTGAATATATAATTCATCTGTTACTTCTTTATGAACTGTGTGATGATGTAACATCAGATACAGAAGGGATACTGATTTATTCTGATCATTTCTGTTTGAGCATGTGAGCAGACATCCTGGCCAAAATGTAGTGTTCCTTTAAAAATACATCTAGACAGATGTGCTTCAACTTTTATTCATATTTCTCAAACATGAAAAATATAATCTATAATGTTATAAAACTCATTCACAGGAAGCATATCAATCAAATTAAATAAATTCAAGGTTCACACCAATCAGTGTCTTAATAGGACACTGAAGATGGAATAGTCTCAATGGCAATAAGTACTCATATTCAAACTGTAAAGGGTGTGAGGGCCCACCCGCTCAGTCTTTATGAGTTTTGACCCTCTACTTCTTGTGATAAAGCTGGAAAATAACTTAAGCTGTGATGTGATGTCCCAGCAGATCCAGACTCCTTTGAGGAGAGGTTGAGTTTAACTCTCCGGTCCCTTCTGTGTGTGGTTCAAGCAAAGCAGCACTTGTGCAGCTTAAGGTTGCGTTGGTCTGCATATCTCTTCCCACACTTGTCACAGATGAACTGCTTGCCACCAGCGTGAACGTGCCTCTTATGCGTCCTCAAGTGGCTGCCCTGGCTAAAGGTCTTGCCACAGATCTCGCAGGCATATGGCTTCTCTCCAGTGTGAATGCGAACATGCAACTTGAGGCTGTTGGCGTTATTGAACCTCTTGTCACAGAAGCTGCACGGGAACGGTTTGTCGGTGGAGTGCGTGCGTCTGTGTGAGATCAAGCTGCTCTGCTGGCTGAATGTCTTGCCACACTCACGGCAGGAGAAGGGCCGCTCGCCGGTGTGTATTCTGTGGTGGATCTTCAGGTTCACAGCCTGCCGGAATGTCTTCCCACAGAGGTCACAGCTGAATGGCCGCGCGCCACTGTGGATCCTCTGGTGGTTCCGCAGGTTGACAGCATGCCGGAAAGATTTGGGACAGTCTTCACACTTGAAGGGCTTCTGGCCAGTGTGGATGAGCTGGTGCGATTTGAGTGTGACTGCGCGTGTGAAGCCTTTACCACACACGCCGCAGATGAAAACTTTCTCACCAGTGTGGGTGATGGCGTGGCGGTGAAGGTTCTGCAGCAGGTTGAAGTGGCGGCCGCACACATTGCAGCAGTATGGCTTCTCCCCAGTATGAATGATGGCGTGTGTCTTGAGCTGCGCTTGTTTGAAGAAACATTTACCACACTCCAAACACTCGAACGGACGCTCGCCTGTGTGTGTGCGCATGTGGCTCTGCATGCTCTGTCGCTGGCGGAAGGATCGGCCACAGACGCTGCATGCAAATGGCTTTTCGCCCGTGTGGATGAGTTGGTGAGACTTTAGGTTGCTCTGAGATGAGAAAGACTTCCCACAAACCAAGCAAGACAGGAGCTTACAGGAGGTCTGCTGCTGATTAAACTGCTGCAAGTCAGATGGAGGTGGAGCAGATTCAACATGAGCTCCTGCAAGAAAACACAAACTGGGTTTTAGCTGAAATCTGTCGCTCCAGCTGTTTGGGATACACAAACCAATGAAAAGTTCAGAATAAATCAGGACATGAAGTTCTGAAGGAGAGCAGAAAAATATCTTGGCGTGAAAAAAAAAAATCAAGCCTTTTGATTAGAATAATGCATTCTGGAGTAAATATAGTCACGACACCCCATGGTGACAAAAACAGAGTGAGGAAGAAGCTCAGCTGCATTTTTCAGATTGATCAAATAGACTGATATCAGATATAGATCAGGTGCTCACTCTCTGCGATGGCTCCCAGGTCAATATTTCCACATTTGTCTCTAATCGTGACCGCTGGGACAAACAGGGCCACCTGTGATGCCTCTTCCACTTTAACCTGAAATGATGCAACATCCAGGAGGCAGTGAGGTCAATAAAAACAACACACCAAGCGTGCATGCATGCACTCACACACACACACACACACACGCGTCAGTCTCACCTGGGCCTGTTGGTCTGCACCACAGCTCTGGTGTCTGACCCCGTATGAGTGTTCGAGCTCTGCTGAGAGATAATCAAAGTTAGGGTGATGTCATTGCACTACAGACCTCCTAATAGGTGTGTGACAGTTCTGGGGTCATGGCTTGGGTTCGTACCAACGTTTGCATTGTTGAGGATGTTGAGGACACTGGTCTGAGGCCTCCTGCTGTTCCTCCCCACTTGGAGCTCCACTGCAAGTCTCACATCATCCAGGATGTTCAGGATCTTCCCCAGAGCTTCATTTCCTAGAGTCTCCATGATAGAGGCGAACTGAACCTGGCAAGTCACATGTTATGGGTACGATAGTTAGCGCTGCCAGAGGCTCTGACAGAACCAAACAACCATGCCTATGAAAAGTGGTCCAAAAATAATGAGCTGGGTTGTGAAATCGTGGCTTTAAAATAAGGATGACAGAATTGTGTTGCTAAATTTGTCATAGATTCCTTTTTGTTGAAATGTTAGGAACGTTTGTTAATTTTTGTTGTTGATTATTTTCACTGTAACAGGTATCAATGGACAAGTAAGAAGGGGAAACATTATACCAAATATTATTTCCCTAATAATGGTGCACGCTGAGATGTTCTCAGAAACATGACAAACCTGACTATTTCCTACAAAGTCAGGTTTGTGCTTTATAAACATTTTGAATTAAGCGAGAGCACTGTAGCTGATTAAAAATCAAAAATGTAATAATTATCTGGAAACCTTGTTGAATTGAAGCAGCATAAAGAAGAATGGGTCACAACTCCTTCAGAACCAGGAGACAGACCGAATAAGTTAATTATAAGGTAATTACTGAGTGGTCTTGGATTGGGACTCAGTAGTTCACCCAATGTTTTTTTAGTTTTAACATTAGTAATATCAAGAAAATGTAATATGTCACGTGCTGTTTCTCTGAGGTTGTATTTACCTCATCTTAAGACCTGGCGAGGTTTTATTTCGTTACAGACTGTAGTTATCTCTTTGACTATAATTCTTAATGCCCGTTGTTTTATATTCTAACATATATTTGTATATTTTTGAGACAATTTTCTGTCTTCCAAGACTAAAATTATAACAAAAGTTTCAGAAGGAGACACTAGGAACTCCTCCAATGCTTCCACGCTTCTCACCATCTTCTCCCGACTCTCTGTCTGCAAAGTATCCGCCTGGGGATGCTGCTGTCCGGTGTCCCCGCTCCTGAACACTGGGCTGTCCTCCACCAGCTTCTTCAGCTCCGCCACCGCAGCGTGGACCAGAGCCTCCATGACGGCAGCCAGCTGGGTGTGCATGGCCGCAGAGCTCATCCTGGCTGTGCTGAAGGCGGACAGTATTTGGCAGGACCTCCCGTTCCCCCACGGAGCATCGGCGGAGCTTCGAGAGGCGCTGCTACAACCGGAGGCTCGGGTAACGACTAGAAAAATCACTCCAGAAGAAAGTAGGAGACAAAAAGAGGAGTGTAATGTTTAGGAAAACACTGCGGGTACACAGAACTACGGTGTGTTCATCATTTCTGCTCCGACCGGAACAGTTTCCGGTGGAAAAGGTTCCGCTGCTTTTTCAATAAACTTTATTGAACATTTTTTTTACAACAATCAAAATTTCAAATCGGTTTCTTTCAGAAAAGGAACATTAATACAGTATTCATTAAAACACATCAACATGCTACCAGAAGAACAAAACAAAGTTTTGTTGTATTGCCCTTTCAGACAGGTTTCTCATGAGCATGTTTTCAATCATATTTCACCATGATAGGGATCCAAAAACTTTTTTTAATTATGTGCTGTGAGTTATTTGTGTTTTATGTATAGGATCAATTTAACTACATCAACATTGAGTCTGGGATTAGTTTTAGGCTGAAAAATGAATCTGTTCTCAAAACCTTTACAAACAGGAGTAGTAAATTGGTAAATTGGGCAATTCGATTTGCATCAGTCACAATCAGGCACTTAACACATGACAATAAAATATATAACAGAGACAAATCAGGCAGCAGCAGACAACAAAGGGACATTTTTCCTACCCACACTAACACATTACCCATTGGTAAAACACCTTTTTTTACACATAAAACCCATGAACTAAACCATAAATCAAGAATAAAAATTGAATTTAAAACTATTTTTAATATTCCTATTTTTCTTAATTGTTTTTCCTAGTTTCATGATTAGTATTTGTTTAGTTCTCATCTGTTCAAATTGCTCAAAGATGTTTCCTTTAAAATAAAAATATTTCTCTAACCTTTTTTGTGAGTGCATGGACATTATTTCTGGGGTGGACAGGGTGAACATGCCCCCCTCATGTTTTCATAAGGCAGTTATGATCCATTCATGATTCCTATTTATTTTCTACTGAAAAGAGGCAGTACTTCATGTAAATGAGGTCTATTGAGCGTACATTCCAATAAGAGTAAAATCTGGATCACTGACCCCCTCCTACTCAAGCCATTTAATTCTCTCCGCATGAAAAAAGATTTAAATCTTTTCCACAGAAACAACAGCTGTTCTGGTTCTGCTCCAATTCGAGATAAAAACCATCTTCTGTTTCAAACTGTGTGGAAGGTTCTGAGATTATAATTTACCAGTAGAACAGCTACAATGTTATTTCAGTTTGTGCCAGGCACATACGTTGGGATTATAATTCAGGAACATGTGAGGAACACACAAGGAATGTGTTCCTGTGACTGGTCAAGATTCCCTGTCATGCACGTGTTGTCGGCTTCTCGCTATGTTCAGACATCATGTTGTGTCCTTGCTGTGTAGCTGGCGGTCTCTCCATTCCGTAATAAGGCGGTTGGCAAGAGCGTGTTTGGGAGGCAGCCAAAAGCTGGAAGGGTCACCTCTCCTTGGTGGGGTCTTCACCTGCAGGCCGCTGGAGATTTCCTCCACAGTGAACCAGCGGGCATCCTCCAGCTCAGAGAGGTCAACATTCAACTGCACAGGACACCACAACAGGTCATATAATGTACTTGTTACATATAGCAGGTACCTGTAGCCCAGGTGTCCCTCAGCACTTAGTCCTGGGTTCTCTACCTCTGAAGAGTTTGACCTGTTTGTATGATAGTGAAGGTTCTCAGTCATCCAGGTCATGATAATCCAAGGGGTTCAAATGAAGGCAACTGGACCTCTTTGGTTTCTTGAAGACGTTTCGCTTCTCATCCAAAGAGCTTTGTCAATTCTGACTGGAATATGAGAGGGTCGATCTTATAAACTGTAGCTGTCTATTGTTGATGGACTCATCAAGAGGTAGGGAGGAGGGGCATTCACAGGCAGATGCTGCTCGTTGAGCAACAATAGACAGCTACAGTTTATAAGATCGACCCTCCCATATTCCAGTCAGAATTGACAAAGCTCTTTGGATGAGACGCGAAACGTCTTCAAGAAACCAAAGAGGTCCAGTTGCCTTCATTTGAACCCCTTGGATTGACCTGTTTGACATCTAACGAGTAAAAACTACATATGCTCCTCCTGTCTCCCCTGTCTCAGATTTAATCATGTAAACCAGGGGTATTCAATTCCAGTCCTGGAGAGTTGGTATCCAGCATGTTTTCGTTTTAGCCCTGTTTCAACACACCTGACCAGATAATTAACAGGCTTCTGCAGAGCCTGATGAGCTGCTGCACAGGCGATTCAACCATTGAATCAAGTGTGTTGTAGCAGAGAAACCACTAAAACATGCTGGATACTGGTCTTCCAGGCCCAGAATTGAATACCCCTGATGTAAACCTTAAACGGATACCTGTGTAAGTGTGTGAGTCACCTGAGTGTGGGCAGGGCTAACAGTGGCATGGCATCCCAGCATGAAGGAGCTGTGGGGGAAAGGCCAGTGCTGTGAGCAGCTGTAGGATATGCTCTGGACCTCTAGACCTACTTCCTCTGCCACCTCCCTGCATAGAGCCTCCTCCAGGGTCTCCCCTGCAAAGATCAACCACACGGACACACACTCATTATGGGTTCACCACAGTGTGGATCTGAACTCCAGGTAAGTAGGTGACACACAGGTGAGACTGACCCATATCACAGAAACCGGCCAAAGCACTGTACATCCCCCGAGGGAAGGACGATTGACGGCCCAACAAACACCGTTTCCCATCAGACACCAGGACGATCACCACCGGAGACATCTGCAGCAAAACAGTTACATGATCTATAAGAAGGCAAGGCAAGGCAAGGCAGCTTTATTTGTATAGCACATTTCAAACATGGAGGCAATTCAATGTGCTTTACAGAGCAGGAGCAACAAAAGCATTAATCAAAATACACAAAGAAATAATTCAGACAATTAGATAAAAGGCATAGTCAAAAAAGTTTAGCAGTAAACAGTACAGAAGGAGCAGCATAAGAAACATTCAATCATAGGCTAATGAATACATGAAGGCTTTTAATTTTAATTTAAAAGTTACTAGAGTTGGGGCCTGTTTGAGGTCATAAGGAAGCTGATTCCATCTATGAGCAGCATAATGACTAAAAGCAGCTTCACCCTGTCTGGTTCTGACCCGAGGTTCTACCAGCTGACTGCTGTCTAGGGATCTGAGAGCCCTGCTAGGTGTATATACTGGAAGGAGATCCAACATGTACTTAGGCCCCATACCATTGAGTGATTTATAGACTAGTAGAAGCACTTTAAAATCGATTCTGTAGTTTACTGGCAACCAGTGCAGAGTTTTTAGAACAGGGGTGATGTGCTCAGTTCTCTTAGTTCTCGTTAGGACCCTAGCAGCAGCATTCTGAATAAGCTGCAGTTGTTTTACGGCTGTTTTGGGAAGACCAGTCAGGAGACCATTGCAATAATCTAGTCTGC
>SSNS01000185.1:739803-755648 GCA_006937985.1 Aphyosemion australe
GAAGAGCAGTGGCCCAAGAATGGAGCCTTGGGGGACACCACATGTCATAGTGATCTGCTTTGATCTATGTTCACCAATAGAAACAACATAACCCCTGTCAGCAAGGTATGATTGGAACCAACTAAGGACTGTACCTGATAGTCCCACCCAGTTTATGAGTCTATCTAATAGTATGTTGTGATCCACAGTATCAAAAGCTGCAGTGAGATCGAGCATCACTAAAACAGATGTTTTGCCTGAATCTGTATTCATACGGATGTCATTTAATACCTTAATCAGTGCTGTCTCAGTGCTGTGGTGTTGTCTAAAGCCTGACTGAAAACCATCCAGGAGGTTGTTTGTCTCCAGGAAGTTGTTCAGCTGGATCATAACTGCTTTTTCAACAATTTTCCCAATGAGGGGAAGACTAGAGATTGGTCTATAATTATTCATCTCTAAGGGATCTAGTTTGCTTTTCTTTAGAAGAGGCTTGACAGCAGCAGTTTTTAATGAAGTAGGAAAAATACCTGATTTTAAGGAGTAATTAGTAATTTTCAGTACATCATCTTTCAAGCAATTAAAAACCTTTTTAAAGAAGTTTGTTGGCAGTATATCAAGACAACAGGTAGATGAGTTTAAGCTATTAACTATGTTTTCCAGTGTTTTAGCATTAATCATGTCAAAGACTGGCATTCTAGCTAAAGTGTTGCTGTGTGGTTGTAGGGGTGGTCTTGGTGTGTTGGTTGACAGGGAGGAGTGAATGGCTGATCTGATGTTTAGTATTTTATCATCGAAAAAGGATGCAAACTCATTACATTTAGTTTGGGACTTGAAATCAGGGGCTAACTGTGTTGGTTGGTTAGTTAGCCTCTCAATAGTGGCAAACAGAACACGGGAATTGTTGATATTATCACTTATGACTTTGGAGAAAAAGGCTTGTCTCGCCTTTTTTAATTCAGAGTTGTAGGTGTGGAGCTGCAGTCTGTAGGTCTCATAATGATCGGGCAGGCTACTTTTCCTCCATTTACGCTCAGCTTTGCGGCATTCTCGCTTTTGGTTTGTAACAGATTTAGTGAACCTCCACGGAGCATTTCGTTTCCTAGAGATGAACTTGGACTTTTCTGGGGCAATGGTGTCGAGAATCTCTATAGATTTGCAGTTGAAATGATTTAGAAGGGAATCAGCACAGTTGGTTGTTAGACTCATTGACATATTCATAAGGTCACTAAAAACTGAAGCAGTGTGATCACTTAGGTACCTTTTTTTGAGAACAGCAGAGTTGTGATGGATTACAGGTGCAGCTGACATCTCAAAAGAAATACAGAAGTGGTCAGAGAGGCCAACGTCCTTAACAACAATGTCTGATACATCAAGATCTTTGGTTAAGATCAAGTCTAGTGTGTGACCTTGAGCATGTGTTGGAACATGAATATGCTGTATAATATCAAATAGATCAAGCACTCCGAGGAATTGCACCGCAGTTTTATCATTAGCGTCATCAATGTGAATGTTGAAGTCTCCAGCTATCAGAAGGTGATCAAAGTCTATTGTGATAACAGAAAGAAGTTCAGTGAAGTTCTCTAGAAAATGAGTACATGAACCTGGAGGTCTGTATATTACTAAAACTAAGATCTTGGGTGTACCTTTCAATTCAAAACAAAGATACTCAAAAGAGTCAAAGTCACCAAACATAATCTGTTTACATAGGAATGAGTCTTTAAAAATGGCAGCTACACCACCACCTCTCTTATCAGGTCGAACCACATTTAGAGATTTGAAGTTTGGGGGTGTTGCTTCTATGAGAACAGGCGCACAGCTACTATCATTTAACCAGATTTCAGATAAAAGCATACAGTCAAGAAGATGAGCAGAGATAAGATCATTTACTAAAAATGACTTGTTGTTGAGAGATCTGACATTTAGTAAAGCCACCTTTAAGGAAATGGTGGGAGGACACTGCGCTGAATGGGACTGATAAGGAACCGCTATAACATTCCTTGGTCTGTATGAATGAACAGACATATTTTGCCTTGTAGAAATTATAACAGGAATAGGGAAAACTAACATTTCATAAGGTCCACATTTGTCCTGGAAACATTGATAAGGAACATCTTCCCTCAAATCTGGACCAGGTTCATATCAAACAGAGGATACTGAGAGCTGTGAGTGTGACAGGGAGATACTGTGTTGGCGGGCGGGGCAGGGGGTGAATTGCACAGGGTAGAGGGGTGGGTATCGGCGAGATGGATCAGGTGGGTCAATGAAGCTTGATGTGAGTTGGGGCGGNTGACTAAAAGCAGCTTCTCCCTGTCTGGTTCTGACCCGAGGTTCTACCAGCTGACTGCTGTCTAGGGATCTGAGAGCTCTGCTAGGTGTATATACAGGAAGGAGATCCAACATGTACTTAGGCCCCATACCATTGAGTGATTTATAGACTAGTAGAAGCACTTTAAAATCGATTCTGTAGTTTACTGGCAACCAGTGCAGAGTTTTTAGAACAGGGGTGATGTGCTCAGTTCTCTTAGTTCTCGTTAGGACCCTAGCAGCAGCATTCTGAATAAGCTGCAGTTGTTTTAAGGCTGTTTTGGGAAGAGCAGTCAGGAGACCATTGCAATAATCTAGTCTGCTGGAGATGAACGCATGAATGAGTTTCTCTAGGTCTTGTTTCGACATGAGACCTCTGAGTCTTGCTAATTGATGGAGATGATAAAACGCTGATCTGGTTATAGCCTTAATGTGACCAGTGAAGCTCAGGTCTGAGTCAATGGTAACACCAAGGTTTCTAACCTGAGTCTTAGTATTTATTCCTCTAGAGCCAAGTTGAGCAATAACTTCCATCCTCGGTTTTTTACTCCCAAAGACAATAACTTCTGTCTTGTCTTTGTTTAACTGAAGGAAACTTGACTTCATCCAGTCATTGACTTGCTCTAGGCACTGACAGAGTGAGTCTAGGGGACCGGATTCATTAGGTGATAGAGCTAGGTAGATCTGGGTGTCATCTGCATAACTATGATAAGCAATGTTGTTGTTGTATATGATCTGAACCAGGGGGAGCATGTAGAGGTCGAAGAGCAGTGGCCCAAGAATGGAGCCTTGGGGGACACCACATGTCATAGTGATCTGCTTTGATCTATGTTCACCAATATAAACAACATAACCCCTGTCACAAGGTATGATTGGAACCAACTAAGGACTGTACCTGATAGTCCCACCCAGTTTATGAGTCTATCTAATAGTATGTTGTGATCCACAGTATCAAAAGCTGCAGTGAGATCGAGCATCACTAAAACAGATGTTTTGCCTGAATCTGTATTCATACGGATATCATTTAATACCTTAATCAGTGCTGTCTCAGTGCTGTGGTGTTGTCTAAAGCCTGAATGAAAACCATCCAGGAGGTTGTTTGTCTCCAGGAAGTTGTTCAGCTGGATCATAACTGCTTTTTCAACAATTTTCCCAATGAGGGGAAGACTAGAGATTGGTCTATAATTATTCATCTCTAAGGGATCTAGTTTGCTTTTCTTTAGAAGAGGCTTGACAGCAGCAGTTTTTAATGAAGTAGGAAAAATACCTGATTTTAAGGAGTAATTAGTAATTTTCAGTACATCATCTTTCAAGCAATTAAAAACCTTTTTAAAGAAGTTTGTTGGCAGTATATCAAGACAACAGGTAGATGAGTTTAAGCTATTAACTATGTTTTCCAGTGTGTTAGCATTAATCATGTCAAAGACTGGCATTCTAGCTAAAGTGTTGCTGTGTGGTTGTAGGGGTGGTCTTGGTGTGTTGGTTGACAGGGAGGAGTGAATGGCTGATCTGATGTTTAGTATTTTATCATCGAAAAAGGATGCAAACTCATTACATTTAGTTTGGGACTTGAAATCAGGGGCTAACTGTGTTGGTTGGTTAGTTAGCCTCTCAATAGTGGCAAACAGAACACGGGAATTGTTGATATTATCACTTATGACTTTGGAGAAAAAGGCTTGTCTCGCCTTTTTTAATTCAGAGTTGTAGGTGTGGAGCTGCAGTCTGTAGGTCTCATAATGATCGGGCAGGCTACTTTTCCTCCATTTACGCTCAGCTTTGCGGCATTCTCGCTTTTGGTTTGTAACAGATTTAGTGAACCTCCATGGAGCTTTTTGTTTCCTAGAGATGAACTTGGACTTTTCTGGGGCAATGGTGTCAAGAATCTCTAGAGATTTGCGGTTGAAATGATTTAGAAGGGAATCAGCACAGTTGGATGTTAGACTTGTTGACATATTCATTAGTTCACTAAAAACTGATGCAGTGTGATCACTTAGGTACCTTTTTTTGAGAACAGCAGAGTTGTGATGGATTACAGGTGCAGCTGACATCTCAAAAGAAATACAGAAGTGGTCAGAGAGGCCAACGTCCTTAACAACAATGTCTGATACATCAAGATCTTTGGTTAAGATCAAGTCTAGTGTGTGACCTTGAGCATGTGTTGGAACATGAATATGCTGTATAATATCAAATAGATCAAGCACTCCGAGGAATTGCACAGCAGTTTTATCATTAGCGTCATCAATGTGAATGTTGAAGTCTCCAGCTATCAGAAGGTGATCAAAGTCTATTGTGATAACAGAGAGAAGTTCAGTGAAGTTCTCTAGAAAATGAGTACATGAACCTGGAGGTCTGTATATTACTAAAACTAAGATCTTGGGTGTACCTTTCAATTCAAAACAAAGATACTCAAAAGAGTCAAAGTCACCAAACATNGAATGAGTCTTTAAAAATGGCAGCTACACCACCACCTCTCTTATCAGGTCGAACCACATTTAGAGATTTGAAGTTTGGGGGTGTTGCTTCTATGAGAACAGGCGCACAGCTACTATCATTTAACCAGATTTCAGATAAAAGCATACAGTCAAGAAGATGAGCAGAGATAAGATCATTTACTAAAAATGACTTGTTGTTGAGAGATCTGACATTTAGTAAAGCCACCTTTAAGGAAATGGTGGGAGGACACTGCGCTGAATGGGACTGATAAGGAACCGCTATAACATTCCTTGGTCTGTATGAATGAACAGACATATTTTGCCTTGTAGAAATTATAACAGGAATAGGGAAAACTAACATTTCATAAGGTCCACATTTGTCCTGGAAACATTGATAAGGAACATCTTCCCTCAAATCTGGACCAAAGAAGCACAGACCAATAAAAAAACTATAAGAAACCAGAGAAGTGTTGGACCTTTGGGTAATAGATGATGGAGCTGCTGCTGCAGACTCTCTGACTACCAGCTTGGTTCCGTTGGGTCGGCTGGCCCGTAGCGCCACAGAACCTGTTAATCTGATGCCAGCGCAGCAGAGACTGAGCCTGTTGGACAAGCAGATGTCAGAACCTGAACACAGATCAGTTGACATGAACCGATGCTGTGGTTTTGGACCCCATAAAGAACATAACACCAGAGTCCCATTGTAGATCCACACCTTGGCCACTAGAGGTGCCCCTGATTCATTCAGAAGGAAGAAAGCTTTCCTCAGGTCCATGAAGCACCCTTTACACTCTTCTGCTACTGCTGCCTGATCCAGTTCTCCTAAACACAGATCACATGCACCAGAACCTCCAAAACTCAGAGTCTTTTTAAGCTTATGCTCACCTATTAACAGGTTCTTACCAACATCCAGACAGAACTGAGCCTGGTTCTGATCTGAACAGCCAACCAGAATGGACTCTTTTAGTAGGGATTCATCAGAACCAAATCGCTGCAGGATAGACTGAACATCTGCAAAATAAACACAAGAGCTGTTTGAAAGTTAAGGTTCTACATCCTCTTCTGACTGAGGTCTCTGATCATGTTTTGTCCCTGAGATTCTGGATTTGCTAGTCTGAGGGTTTTGGTTCTGAGGTTGTGTACCTGAGTAGGTGAGAAAGACTGTTGAGAAGGTTCCTTGGTCAGTCTGCTGCAGTAGTGGAACCAGATGATGAAACAGCAAAATGTGAGAGTTCTGCAGCGCTGCGACACACGCCTCATCATCATCCTTCAGACTGTTCAAGAATCTGAACAGAAACATCAATTTGTGATCAGCTGATCAACCAGACAATCAATAAATAAGATGTCTTAGTCTCAGAACCTCATCCTGGACACGAAGCCTGAGCAGAAACGGATCGGAACACAACGTCTGGCAGAAAAGGTGATCCTCAGTGGTCTTAACAGGGAAGCCATTCTGGACCGGACCTGCTGGACTACACCAGACTGATCTGAACTGGACCGGTCTGGTTTTGCTGCCTGCACACAGACAGCAGAAACTCTATGTTGTTTATGTTTCTACAGCTCCACCAGAACCAGATGTTCGTGTGAATCATTAAAAGCTGATACTGTTTAACAAACCTGTTTACCAGTCACAACAAGCTGCAGATTAGCTGTGACTCAAAGAAGCCTGGTCCTAATGAACGCTTCTGTATCATTCTTGTGACCTCCGACCTTTATTCTCACCCTGCTTCAGATTTATTTCACAAACAGTAGCAGGAGTGTTGGGTCGGTAGGCTGATTATTTGTATTTGAGCATCTCAGAGTTTCTGTAAATGAACTGAAACAATAGATTCGTGTCAAGCTACTGGTTCTGAACACATAACCGCCCACAGAGTTCAGGCTAACCCGCTTTGTCACAGCTGTGTAACATTTCACACCCACTAATACATTCGGTTCGGTTTGTGCGCGAAAATCTCAGCTGTCTGTTGTTGTCCTCTGACTTTTCACTGACCTTTGACCTCTTCTTCTTCTGCTGCTATTTGTTCCCAGAGCGGCATTTTAGGTACACGCTTGCCCCCTGCAGTCAGACTGTTGTTACTGCAGCTGCTGTTCTTTGGAAGCAACAGTAAATATGAACGATTTTAACTTTAGTCAAAACTACTTAAACATTTTAAACTACCGTTTTTTCATTACATTACTTTAAGTCATATAATGTTTTAAATTATATAATGTCTACTGATACTGCTTCAGATTTGTATAAATAATTTCTAAACTGATTAGTAAAATAATTTTCTAGTCACTGGGTTACCAATAGGGAGAGTGATTTTATTTATTTATTGCTAAGTCATATAGACAACAAAATAATACTAGTTATAGTGTATGCAAACAGCTATCAAACAGTTATGACTGGTGGTCATACACTGACAATAGGAAACAAATCAACAATAGACTTAATTCAGTTAAGAGCTATAATGTTATGCTTAAAAAGATCCAAAAGAATAAATAAACCACAACAGTGTCTAATGTGCTGTCAGGCAAATGGCAAGAAAAAAAACGTAAAAAGACGTTTCCCCTAGTTTCAACTGGGGTAAAGCCAGCCTCCACTCGGAAATCGACGGTAAAGTGAGCCCTCGCTCGATTTTTCGAGGCGCACGTATACCAAGCATTACGGTAACAGCGCTAGCGAACCTTTTCAAAATAAAAGCCAGTCGCCGAAACGTGCTTTCTGACTGATAATTTCAACAAAGAACGTTAAAAATGAACTAAAAAAGTAATCTACTAGTACTTTATAACCATTTTAACTTACGGTAACAGCGGAAGCGAACCTTTTCAAAATAAAAGCCAGTCCCTCAAACGTGGTTTCTGACTCATAATTTCAACAAAGAACGTTAAAAATGAACTAAAAAAGTAATCTACTAATTCTTTATAGCCATTTTAACTGGAATATCCAAATTAAAGAATATTAAAAATGGTTTATATGTCAAAAGGTGATTTTATTAGCTCTAATACAAGCATACCACTGCTGGAAATTTCTGTGAAACTTTTATTAACAGCTAATTTTTTTTATTTATAAATTAATGATCCAAAAACATGGAAAGCACTAGGGAATTTTGAAAAATTTAAAGTAGATCCTGTGTTTTAAAAAAACGTGGTACACCACCTCTAGTTCATGTAATCAAAAGGTTCAACCAAATCTTATGTGGAATTTCAAAATAAAAGCCCATTGAAAATTGATAAAACTGAATCATTCCTCTATTTGAAAAATTGTTTAAAAAATAGTTCTCTGTTATGTCAGCATGTGGTGTGGACAGATCAGTACTAGACCACCTCTAATTCATGTAAAAAAAGTTTGGTCCAAATCTGATGTGAGATTTCAAAATAAAACCTATTTGAAAATGGTTATAAAAGATTCATTTTTTCATTTTCAGAAATTGTTTAAAAATAATTCCCGTGTTATTCCACGATCTGGTGTGGACAGATTACTACTAGACCACCTCTAGTTCATGTAAAAAAAGTTTGATCCAGATCTGATGTGGGATTTCAAAATAAAAGCTCTTTGAAAAGTGGTATAAAAGATTCATTTCTCCATTTTCAGAAATTGTTTAAATATAATTTCCCTGTTATTCCACGATCTGGTGTGGACCCCTGACTACTAGACCACCTCTAGTTCATGTAAAAAAAGTTTGGTCCAAATCTGATGTGGGGTTTCAAAATAAAAGCTCTTTAAAATGGTTATAAAAGATTCATTTTTTCATTTTCAGAAATTGTTTAAAAATAATTCCCGTGTTATTCCACGATCTGGTGTGGACAGATTACTACTAGACCACCTCTAGTTCATGTAAAAAAAGTTTGATCCAGATCTGATGTGGGATTTCAAAATAAAACCTCTTTGAAAACTGGTATAAAAGATGCATTTCTCCATTTTCAGAAATTGTTTAAAAATAATTCCCCTGTTATTCCACGATCTGGTGTGGACCAGTGACTACTAGACCACGTCTAGTTCATGTAAAAAAAGTTTGGTCCAAATCTGATGTGGGATTTCAAAATAAAACCTCTTTGAAAACTGGTATAAAAGATTCATTTCTCCATTTTCAGAAATTGTATAAAAATAATTCCCCTGTTATTTCATGTGGTGTGGACAGATGACTACTAGAACACCTCTAGTTCATGTAAAAAAAGTTTGATCCAGATCTGATGTGGGATTTCAAAATAAAACCTCTTTGAAAACTGGTATAAAAGATGCATTTCTCCATTTTCAGAAATTGTTTAAAAATAATTCCCCTGTTATTCCACAATCTGGTGTGGACCCCTGACTACTAGACCACCTCTAGTTCATAGAAAAAAGTTTGATCCAGATCTGATGTGGGATTTCAAAATAAAACCTCTTTGAAAACTGGTATAAAAGATTAATTTGTCTATTTTCAGAAATAGTTTAAAATTAGTTCCCCTGTTATTCCACGATTTGGTGTGGACTGCTGACTACTAGACCACCTCTAGTTCATGTAAAAAAAGTTTGGTCCAAATCTGATGTGGGATTTCAAAATAAAACCTCTTTGAAAACTGGTATAAAAGATGCATTTCTCCATTTTCAGAAATTGTTTAAAAATAATGCCCCTGTTATTCCAGCTTCTGATGTGGACAGATGACTACTGGGCCACCTCTAGTTCATGTAAAAAAATCCTCATCCAAATCTGATGTGGAATTTCAAAATAAAAGCTCTTTGAAATTAGGTGCAAAAATTATTCATTCCGCTATTTTCAAAACAAAAAAAAAACGTCCGTATTATGCAGTTAAACACTCCAGCGTCCAATGTCGCCTCTACGTATATACACTGTTCAAAAAAATAAAGGGAACACTTAAACAACACAATGTCACTCCAAGTCAATCACACTTGTGTGAAATCAAACTGTCCACTTAGGAAGCAACACTTATCGGCAATCAATTTCACCTGCTGTTGTGCAAATGTAATAGTCAACTGGTGGAAATTATAGGCAATTAGCAGGACATCCCTAATAAGGAAGTGGTTTTGCAGATGGTGACCACAGACCACTTCTCAGTTCCTCTGCTTTCTGGCTGATGTTTTGGTCACTTTTGAATCCTGGCAGTGCTTTCACTCTAGTGGTAGCATGAGACAGTCTACAACCCACACAAGTGGCTCAGGTAGTGCAGCTCATCCAGGATGGCACATTAATGCGAGCTGTGGCAAGAAGGTTTGATGTGTCTGTCAGCGTAGTGTCCAGAGCATGGAGGCGCTACCAGGAGACAGGCCAGTACATCAGGAGATGTGGAGGAGGCCGTAAGAGGGCAACAACCCAGCAGTAGGACCACTACCTCTGCCTTTGTGCAAGGAGGAACAGGAGGGGCACTGCCAGAGCCCTGCAAAATGATCTCTAGCGGGCCACAAATGTGCATGTGTCTGCTCAAACGGTCAGAAACAGACTCCATGAGGGTGGCCTGACGTCCACAGGTGGGGGTTGTGCTTGCAGCCCAACACCGTGCAGGATGTTTGGCATTTGCCAAAGAACACCAAGATTGGCATATTCACAACTGGCACCCTGTGCTCTTCACAGATGAAAGCAGGTTCACACTGAGCACATGACAAACGTGACAGAGTCTGGAGACACTGTGGAGAACGTTCTGCTGCCTGCAACATTCTCCAGCATGACCGGTTTGGCAGTGTGTCAGTAATGGTGTGGGGTAGCATTTCTTTGGGGAGCCGCACAGCCCTCCATGTGCTCACCAGAGGTAGTCTGATTGCCATTAGGT
The DNA here is from genome assembly GCA_006937985.1 of Aphyosemion australe. Classification (NCBI taxonomy): domain Eukaryota; kingdom Metazoa; phylum Chordata; class Actinopteri; order Cyprinodontiformes; family Nothobranchiidae; genus Aphyosemion; species Aphyosemion australe. Next base: position 750,264 of record SSNS01000185.1, read on the forward strand.
ACCGAGATGAGATCCTCAGACCCCTTGTGAGACCATATGCTAGTGCAGTTGGCCCTGGGTTTCTCCTGATGCAAGACAATGCTAGACCTCATGTGGCTAGATGCATCAGCAGTTCCTGCAAGACGAAGGCATTGATGCTATGGACTGGCCTGCCCATTCCCCAGACCTGAATCCAAGTGAGCACATCTGGAACATCATATCTTGCTCCATCCACCAATGCCACGTTGCACCACAGACTGTCCAGGAGTTGGTGGATGCTTTAGTTCAGGTCTGGGAGGAGATCCCTCAGGAGACCATCCACCACCTCATCAGGAGCATGCCCAGGCATTGTAGGGAGGTCATACAGATACGTGGAGGCCACACACACTACTAAGCCTCATTTTGACTTGTTTTAAGGACATTACATCAAAGTTGGATCAGCCTGTAGTGTGTTTGTCCACTTTAGTTTTGAGTGTGACTCCAAATCCAGACCTCCATGGGTTGATAAATCTGATTTCCATTGATAATTTTTGTGTGATTTTGTTGTCAGCACATTCAACTATGTAAAGGACAAAGTATTTAATAAGAATATTTAATTCATTCAGATCTAGGATGTCTTATTTTTGAGTTCCCTTTATTTTTTTGAGCAGAGTATGATCTCTATGGACGGATCGAGATTAATAACAGGTGTGAAAGAGCATGCCTGCCAATATTTACATAACCCTGTCGTGTTAACGCACATTGCTCGTGTTGAAATAGTAAAGATCAGAAATATGACTAACGTGGCAGCTGTTTAATGAATTCAAACACGTTTTTTTCGTCAGTGTCCTTGCTCTCAAAAATATGATTTAATAAAAATGAAATAATTTACAATTTTTGGCTAATTTTGAGTCACATTTCTGCTTTTTTAACCCATCCATTCATCCATTTTCTATACCCGCATGTTAATACAGGGTTATGGGCGGCTGGTGCCTATCTCCAGTAGTCACCGGGCAAACAGGCAGGGTAGACCCTGGACAGGTTGCCAGTCCACCGCAGGGCAACACAGAGACACACAGAACAAACAACCATGCACAAACACACTCACACCTAAAGACAATTTAGAGAGACCAATCAACGTGACAGTCATATTTTTGGACTGTGGGAAGAAGTCGGAGTACCTGGAGGCAACCCACGCGTGCACAGGGAGAACATGCAAACTACATGTAGAAAGACCATCCATCCATCCATCCATTTTCTCCTGCTTATCCGGAGTCGGGTCGCGGGGGCAGCAGCCTAAGGAGGGAAGCCCAGAACTCCCTCTCCCCAGCCACTTGGGCCAGCTCCTCCGGGGGAATCCCAAGGCGTTCCCAGGCCAGCCGAGAGACATAATCTCTCCAGCGTGTCCTGGGTCTTCCTTTGGGTCTCCTCCCGGTTGGACGTGCCCGGAAAACCTCACCAGGGAGGCGTCCAGGAGGCATCCTAATCAGATGCCCGAGTCACCTCAACTGGCTCCTCTCGATGTGGAGGAGCAGCGGGTCTACTCCGAGCTCCTCCCGGATGGCCGATCTTCTCACCCTATCTCTAAGGGACAGTCCAGCCACCCTGCGAAGAAAACTCATTTCGGCCGCTTGTATCCCTGATCTCGTTCTTTCGGTCACTACCCAAAGCTCGTGACCATATGTAGAAAGACCCCATTAATTAATGATGATATAGAGGATTTAAAAAAAAATAAAACAGGAATTACAAATTATTTTTCCAAATTTCAAAGAGCTTCTAATTTGGAATTCCACATCAGATTTAGATTAAACTTTTTTTACATGTACTAGAGGTGGTGTAGTAGTCATCTGTCCACACCAGAAGCTGGCATAACAGGGGGATTTTTTTAAACAATTGTTTGCATTGTATCTCCTGCCTCTGGGGAATCTACTCCGTCGACATGGGGGGAGATTTCACCTATATGCTGACGACTGTCAGTTATATCTCCCTATCCGCCGAGGAGCTAGTGGATCCATTTCTCCTCTTCTGGATTGTTTAAATGATGTCACGTCCTGGATGGCGTCCAACTTCCTGCATCTGAACAGTGATAAGACTGAGGAAATTGTGCTCAGTCCAGGTACGCTAGTGGGTGCAGCCTCCACTGTGGACCTTGGCCCTTTGGCACAGTATGAGAGAAATATTGTTACCAATCTTGGTGTAAAAATTGATTCCTCACTGAAATTTGATGCTCAAATTAACATGGTAGTACGTTCCAGTTTTTTTCATTTGAGACGCCTAGCTAAGATCAAGCCCCTGCTGTCCAGGGAACATTTACAGTCTGTTATTCATGCCTTTGTCCTGTCCAGACTCGACTACTGCAATGCACTGTATGCCGGTCTGAGTCAGGGTGCGATTGCTCGCCTACAGCTGGTCCAAAACTCAGCTGCTAGGTTCTTGACAGGCACAAGACGCCATGATCATATTACACCGGTCTTGGCGAAACTACTCTGGCTTCCCATGCAGTACAGAGCAAAGTTTAAAGTACTGATTCTTGCTTTTAGGGCTCTTCATGGTACTGCTCCTGCCTATTTATCGGCACTATTACATAGGCATGTCTCCACCCGCTCTCTTCGCTCTGTTGACCAGGAATTACTGGTGGTCCCTCGTTCCAGGTGCAAATCAAGGGGAGATCGTGCGTTCGCTGTCCTTGCACCATCCTTGTGGAATGGTCTTCCTCTGACTGTTAGGCTGGCGCCTTCCCTTCAGATTTTTAAGTCCCGTCTGAAGGCCCATTATTATGTCCAGGCATTCTCTCCATTGGGGTCTTGATTTTATTGTTGTTGGGTTTTTTTTTCTATCTGTTTTATGCTGTTTTACTATGTTTTTACTTTTTTATTCTATTTTTATTTTTATTGTGTCTTTTATGCAATAGCTTTTTAGTGTGGTGTCCAGCACCTTGGGCTTCTCCTAAAGGTTGTGGAAGGTGCACGATAAATTAATAAATGAATGAATGAATGAATGAAAAAATTTTTCAAAATAGAGGAATGAATAATTTGTAACAGTTTTTAAAGGGCTTTTATTTTGAAATCTCACATCAGATTTGGACCAAACTTTTTTTACATGAACTAGACGTGGTCTAGTAGTCATGTGTCCACACCAGATCGTGAAATAACAGGGGAATTATTTTTAAACAATTTCTGAAAATTGAGAAATGAATCTTTTATACCAGTTTTCAAAGAGGTTTTATTTTGAAATCCCACATCAGATTTGGACCAAACTTTTTTTACATGAACTAGACGTGGTCTAGTAGTCATCTGTCCACACCAGATCGTGAAATAACAGGGGAATTATTTTTAAACAATTTCTGAAAATGGAGAAATGCATCTTTTATACCACTTTTCAAAGAGGTTTTATTTTGAAATCCCACATCAGATCTGGATCAAACTTTTTTTCTATGAACTAGAGGTGGTCTAGTAGTCAGGGGTCCACACCAGATCGTGGAATAACAGGGGAATTATTTTTAAACAATTTTTGAAAATGGAGAAATTAATCTTTTATACCACTTTTCAAAGAGGTTTTATTTTGAAATCCCACATCAGATCTGGATCAAACTTTTTTTCTATGAACTAGGGGTGGTCTAGTAGTCAGGGGTCCACACCAGATTGTGGAATAACAGGGGAATTATTTTTAAACAATTTCTGAAAATGGAGAAATGAATCATTTAAACCACTTTTCAAAGAGCTTTTATTTTGAAATCCCACATCAGATTTGGACCAAACTTTTTTTCTATGAACTAGAGGTGGTGTAGTAGTCATCTGTCCACACCACATCATGGAATAACAGGGGAATTATTTTTAAACAATTTCTGAAAATGGAGAAATGAATCTTTTATACCACTTTTCAAAGAGGTTTTATTTTGAAATCCCACATCAGATTTGGACCAAACTTTTTTTACATGAACTAGAGGTGTTCTAGTAGTAATCTGTCCACACCAGATTGTGGAATAACAGGGGAATTATTTTTAAACAATTTCTGAAAATAGACAAATGAATCTTTTATAACAGTTTTCAAAGAGGCTTTATTTTGAAATCCCACATCAGATTTGGACCAAACTTTTTTTACATGAACTAGAGGTGTTCTAGTAGTCATCTGTCCACACCAGATTGTGGAATAACAGGGGAATTATTTTTAAACAATTTCTGAAAATAGACAAATGAATCTTTTATAACAGTTTTCAAAGAGGCTTTATTTTGAAATTCCACATCAGATCTGGATCAAACTTTTTTTACAAGAACTAGAGGTGGTCTAGTAGTCATCTGTCCACACCAGATCGTGGAATAACAGGGGAATTATTTTTATTTCTGAAAATGGAGAAATTAATCTTTTATACCACTTTTCAAAGAGCTTTTATTTTGAAATCCCACATCAGATTTGGACAAAACTTTTTTACATGAACTAGAGGTGTTCTAGTAATCATCTGTCCACACCACATCGTGGAATAACAGGGGAATTATTTTTAAACAATTTCTGAAAATGGAGAAATGAATCTTTTATACCAGTTTTCAAAGAGCTTTTATTTTGAAATTCCACATCAGATCTGGATCAAACTTTTTTTCTATGAACTAGAGGTGGTGTAGTAGTCATCTGTCCACACCAGATCGTGAAATAACCGGGGAATTATTTTTAAACAATTTCTGAAAATTGAGAAATACATCTTTCATACCACTTTTCAAAGAGCTTTTATTTTGAAATCACACATCAGATCTGGATCAAACTTTTTTTCTATGAACTAGAGGTGGTGTAGTAGTCATCTGTCCACACCAGATCGTGGAATAACAGGGGAATTATTTTTAAACAATTTCTGAAATGGAGAAATGAATCTTTTATACCAGTTTTCAAAGAGGTTTTATTTTGAAATCCCACATCAGATTTGGACCAAACTTTTTTTACATGAACTAGAGGTGGTCTAGTAGTCAGGGGTCCACACCAGATCGTGGAATAACAGGGGAATTATTTTTAAACAATTTTTGAAAATGGAGAAATTAATCTTTTATACCACTTTTCAAAGAGGTTTTATTTTGAAATCCCACATCAGATCTGGACCAAACTTTTTTTACATGAACTAGACGTGGTATAGTAGTCATCTGTCCATACCAGATCGTGGAATAACAGGGGAATTATTTTTAAACAATTTCTGAAATGGAGAAATGAATCTTTTATACCAGTTTTCAAAGAGGTTTTATTTTGAAATCCCACATCAGATTTGGACCAAACTTTTTTTACATGAACTAGAGGTGGTCTAGTAGTCAGCGGTCCACACCAGATCGTGGAATAACAGGGGAATTATTTTTAAACAATTTCTGAAAATGGAGAAATGAATCTTTTATACCACTTTTCAAAGAGCTTTTATTTTGAAATCCCACATCAGATCTGGATCAAACTTTTTTT
>SSNS01000185.1:755657-770265 GCA_006937985.1 Aphyosemion australe
CTACCAGGAGACAGGCCAGTACATCAGGAGATGTGGAGGAGGCCGTAAGAGGGCAACAACCCAGCAGTAGGACCACTACCTCTGCCTTTGTGCAAGGAGTAACAGGAGGAGCACTGCCAGAGCCCTGCAAAATGATCTCTAGCGGGCCACAAATGTGCATGTGTCTGCTCAAACGGTCAGAAACAGACTCCATGAGGGTGGCCTGACGTCCACAGGTGGGGGTTGTGCTTGCAGCCCAACACCGTGCAGGATGTTTGGCATTTGCCAAAGAACACCAAGATTGGCATATTCACAACTGGCACCCTGTGCTCTTCACAGATGAAAGCAGGTTCACACTGAGCACATGACAAACGTGACAGAGTCTGGAGACACTGTGGAGAACGTTCTGCTGCCTGCAACATTCTCCAGCATGACCGGTTTGGCAGTGTGTCAGTAATGGTGTGGGGTAGCATTTCTTTGGGGAGCCGCACAGCCCTCCATGTGCTCACCAGAGGTAGTCTGATTGCCATTAGGTACCGAGATGAGATCCTCAGACCCCTTGTGAGACCATATGCTAGTGCAGTTGGCCCTGGGTTTCTCCTGATGCAAGACAATGCTAGACCTCATGTGGCTAGATGCATCAGCAGTTCCTGCAAGACGAAGGCATTGATGCTATGGACTGGCCTGCCCATTCCCCAGACCTGAATCCAAGTGAGCACATCTGGAACATCATATCTTGCTCCATCCACCAATGCCACGTTGCACCACAGACTGTCCAGGAGTTGGTGGATGCTTTAGTTCAGGTCTGGGAGGAGATCCCTCAGGAGACCATCCACCACCTCATCAGGAGCATGCCCAGGCATTGTAGGGAGGTCATACAGATACGTGGAGGCCACACACACTACTAAGCCTCATTTTGACTTGTTTTAAGGACATTACATCAAAGTTGGATCAGCCTGTAGTGTGTTTGTCCACTTTAGTTTTGAGTGTGACTCCAAATCCAGACCTCCATGGGTTGATAAATCTGATTTCCATTGATAATTTTTGTGTGATTTTGTTGTCAGCACATTCAACTATGTAAAGGACAAAGTATTTAATAAGAATATTTCATTCATTCAGATCTAGGATGTCTTATTTTTGAGTTCCCTTTATTTTTTTGAGCAGAGTATGATCTCTATGGAGGGATCGAGATTAATAACAGGTGTGAAAGAGCATGCCTGCCAATATTTACATAACCCTGTCGTGTTAACGCACATTGCTCGTGTTGAAATAGTAAAGATCAGAAATATGACTAACGTGGCAGCTGTTTAATAAATTCAAACACGTTTTTTTCGTCAGTGTCCTTGCTCTCAAAAATATGATTTAATAAAAATGAAATAATTTACAATTTTTGGCTAATTTTGAGTCACATTTCTGCTTTTTTAACCCATCCATTCATCCATTTTCTATACCCGCATGTTCATACAGGGTTATGGGCGGCTGGTGCCTATCTCCAGTAGTCACCGGGCAAACAGGCAGGGTAGACCCTGGACAGGTTGCCAGTCCACCGCAGGGCAACACAGAGACACACAGAACAAACAACCATGCACAAACACATTCACACCTAAAGACAATTTAGAGAGACCAATCAACGTGACAGTCATATTTTTGGACTGTGGGAAGAAGTCGGAGTACCTGGAGGCAACCCACGCGTGCACAGGGAGAACATGCAAACTACATGTAGAAAGACCATCCATCCATCCATCCATTTTCTCCCGCTTATCCGGAGTCGGGTCTCGGGGGCAGCAGCCTAAGGAGGGAAGCCCAGAACTCCCTCTCCCCAGCCACTTGGGCCAGCTCCTCCGGGGGAATCCCAAGGCGTTCCCAGGCCAGCCGAGAGACATAATCTCTCCAGCGTGTCCTGGGTCTTCCTTTGGGTCTCCTCCCGGTTGGACGTGCCCGGAAAACCTCACCAGGGAGGCGTCCAGGAGGCATCCTAATCAGATGCCCGAGTCACCTCAACTGGCTCCTCTCGATGTGGAGGAGCAGCGGGTCTACTCCGAGCTCCTCCCGGATGGCCGAGCTTCTCACCCTATCTCTAAGGGAGAGTCCAGCCACCCTGCGAAGAAAACTCATTTCGGCCGCTTGTATCCGCGATCTCGTTCTTTCGGTCACTACTACCACGTCAAAAAAGCAATCTACTAATTCTTTATAGCCATTTTAACTGGGATATCCACATTAAAGAATATTAAAAATGGTTTATATGTCAAAAGAAAAAATGTTTTTCTGTGAGTCCTGGGTGATTTTATTAGCTCTAATACAAGCATACCACTGCTGGAAATTTCTGTGAAACTTTTATTAACAGCAAATTTTTTTAATTTATAAATTACTGATCCAAAAACATGGAAAGCACAAGGGAATTTTGAAACATTTAAAGTAGATCCTGTGTTTTAAAAAAAATGTGGTACACCACCTCTAGTTCATGTAATCAAAAGGTTCAACCAAATCTTATGTGGAATTTCAAAATAAAAGCCCATTGAAAATTGATAAAACTGAATCATTCCTCTATTTTGGAGGCTCGTGACCATATGTAGAAAGACCCCATTAATTAATGATGATATAGAGGATTTAATAAAAAATAAAACAGGAATTACAAATTATTTTTCCAAATTTCAAAGAGCTTCTAATTTGGAATTCCACATCAGATTTAGATTAAACTTTTTTTACATGTACTAGAGGTGGTGTAGTAGTCATCTGTCCACACCAGATCGTGGAATAACAGGGGAATTATTTTTAAACAATTTCTGAAAATGGAGAAATGAATCTTTTATACCACTTTTCAAAGAGCTTTTATTTTGAAATCCCACATCAGATCTGGATCAAACTTTTTTTACAAGAACTAGAGGTGTTGTAGTAGTCATCTTTCCACACCAGATCGTGGAATAACAGGGGAATTATTTTTAAACAATTTCTGAAAATTGAGAAATGCATCTTTCATACCAGTTTTCAAAGAGGTTTTATTTTGAAATCACACATCAGATTTGGACCAAACTTTTTTTACATGAACTAGACGTGGTATAGTAGTCATCTGTCCATACCAGATCGTGGAATAACAGGGGAATTATTTTTAAACAATTTCTGAAAATGGAGAAATGCATCTTTTATACCAGTTTTCAAAGAGGTTTTATTTTGAAATCCCACATCAGATCTGGATCAAACTTTTTTTACATGAACTAGACGTGGTATAGTAGTCATCTGTCCATACCAGATCGTGGAATAACAGGGGAATTATTTTTAAACAATTTCTGAAAATGGAGAAATGCATCTTTCATACCAGTTTTCAAAGAGGTTTTATTTTGAAATCACACATCAGATTTGGACCAAACTTTTTTTACATGAACTAGACGTGGTATAGTAGTCATCTGTCCATACCAGATCGTGGAATAACAGGGGAATTATTTTTAAACAATTTCTGAAAATGGAGAAATGCATCTTTTATACCAGTTTTCAAAGAGGTTTTATTTTGAAATCCCACATCAGATCTGGATCAAACTTTTTTTCTATGAACTAGAGGTGGTCTAGTAGTCAGGGGTCCACACCAGATCGTGGAATAACAGGGGAATTATTTTTAAACAATTTCTGAAAATGGAGAAATGCATCTTTTATACCAGTTTTCAAAGAGGTTTTATTTTGAAATCCCACATCAGATCTGGATCAAACTTTTTTTCTATGAACTAGAGGTGGTCTAGTAGTCAGGGGTCCACACCAGATCGTGGAATAATAGGGGAATTATTTTTAAACAATTTTTGAAAATGGAGAAATGAATCTTTTATACCAGTTTTCAAAGAGCTTTTATTTTGAAATCCCACATCAGATCTGGATCAAACCTTTTTTACTTGAACTAGAGGTGGTGTAGTAGTCATCTGTCCACACCAGATCGTGGAATAACAGGGGAATTATTTTTAAACAATTTCTGAAAATAGAGAAATGAGTCTTTTTAACAGTTTTCAAAGAGCTTTTATTTTGAAATTCTACATTACATTTTAATCAAAGTTTTTTTTACATTAACTAGAGGTGGTCCAGTAGTCATCTGTCCACATCAGAAGCTGGTGTAACAGGGGAATTATTTTTAAACAATTTTTCAATATTAAGCAATGAATCATTTATAACCATTTTCAAAGAGGTTTTTTTTTTTTAAAAAAAGTGTTTTTTAACTATTTTTCAAAATAGAGGAATTAATCACTTTTATCAATTTTCAAAGGGGGTTTTATTTTGAAATTCCACATTAGATTTGGATTAACCGTTTTTTTTACATGGACTAGACATGGTGTACCATTTTTATTTTTTTAAACATACAGGATCTACTTTAAAATTTTCCAAATTTCATTGTGATTTCCATGTATTGGGATCATTAATGTATAAATAAAAAAATTAGCTGTTAATAAAAGTTTCAAATAAATTTCCAGCAGTGTTATGCTTGTAATAGAGCTAAAAATCACCCAGGACTCACAGTATAACATCTTTTCTTTAGGCATTTAAACCATTTTTAATATTCTTTTATTTGGAAATACCAGTTAAAATGGCTATAAAGTATTAGTAGATTACTTTTTAAGTCCAGTTTCAACATTCTTTACTTAAATTATCAGCCAGAAGGTCAGAAACCACGTTTCAGGAACTGGCTTTTATTTTGAAAAGGTTCACTTCCGCCGTTACCGTAAGTTAAAATGGCTATAAAGTATTAGTAGATTACTTTATTAGTTCATTTTTAACGATCTTTATTTAAATTATCAGTCAGAAAGCATGTTTCAACGACTGGCTTTTATTTTGAAAAGGTTCGCTAGCGCTGTTACCGTAAAACTTGGTATACGTGCGCCTCGAAAATCGAGTGAGGGCTCACTTTACCGTCGATTTCCGAGTGGAGGCTGGCTTTACCCCAGTTAGTTTCAGGAGAAAACAAACACATATTACCTGCCAATATTATTGCTTAGTTATGTGTATTTTATTCATCTCTCCTCCTGTTTTACTTTTTCCTAAAATAAGCCCCTGATGGCATTTACCCTATTGTCTTTCTTCAAACAGTTAATTTAATCACTCAACCAACGTTGAAATATGGTTGATGTAGTGACATAGGTTGTTGTTTCAACGTTAAAACATCAATTGTACATGACCGAACGAAAAAACAGTGAAAGCAAATACCGACCAAACCGAGCCGACCTATTCGTGAAAGCGCATACAATAATTTCAGATCTAGGTCAGTTTGTTTATCTGGTTATTTCTTGGCCACTCCACCTCCGACCCCCACGAAGCACCGAGATGCACTTCTTAGTTTAAAGCTCTAGGTGGCAGTATGCATGTTTTCTACGTTGGTCTGCAGAAGAACAAGAAGAAAACAAACACGAAGAAGAGCTGCATGAAGGAGCCGAAGACGGAGAAGAAGCAGGACCAGTAGTGTGTGACTACAACGTTTAAGGTAATTTAAGTCAGTATTCGAAAGGTATAACAGAGAAGCAGTGATAGCTACCAGCGCTGTTGTTGGCTAGGGTGAATGGTCGAATGATAAACACTGCAAATCCTTCAGCAACAAATGTTTTTTTGACTATACTGCGCGCCTAAAACTCTTTAATTTCCTCAAAAACCGACAGTGAACCTTATGTATGACTTTAAGCTACGGAGCCGCTTGATTGGCATAGCATTACGGCTATTCGGGTAAACAAATAACCGAAAGCTAGGATTTGAAATTACTGTCCGGCCTTTCTCGACACGGATTGGCAAGAAAGACTCCTACGGTTGGCTGAAAATTGGCGGGAGCGGCAGACAATAGCGGCGTTCTGCTACGATTGGCTAAAATGTTAAAAAAAATTCAATTAAATTAAATTTATTCACAGAAGAAAAACAACATTGTAATATTATGTAACAAATGTTTAAAATTTTCACTCATTATTTGTCAGATTCATTCGAAAAGATTCAACAGTTACCTTTTTACATTTGCATAGATGGCCTACCTGAAGAAATGGAGGAGGATGAATGCCAAGTTGCGTGAAATTTTAGTATCTACCAGTGACTCAGAGGAGGATCAGCCTGAAATTGGCCTGCGTGCAACAAACGGCAGCACTCAAAGAGAAGATTTTGGTGATGCAGAGTGTTCCACAGCCAATGAGAGTGAAGACATGTGTGACCTGGATGGCCACAGCAGCAGTGAAAGTGATTTAACAGAAACTAACACCTCACCAGTAAAATCCTGTGATGTAAGAAATGATTTGGCTACGTGGGCTGTTCGCAATAAGGTAACACGAGCATCTGCTGATGAGCTCCTCATTGTCTTGCGAAAGCATGGATATTCGCTGCCTATAGACGCAAGAACACTATTACAAACTCCTCGCCAAGTCAATGCAAAGGAATTATGTGGTGGTCATTATTTGTATTTTGGTCTTGAACCGGGAATTAGGAAAATATATTCACATTTTCCAGATAAATACTTTCCTTTTGACAAAATTAGATTAGATGACAGGTGGGGACAACGCCAGAGAAAGTCCCTCTCTGGCAGCCAACAAAAACCCCTCAGCCACTCCCGCTCTCGAAGCCGACGACCAAGCCCCAGCCACTCCCCGTCTCGAAGCCAACAACCAAGCTCCAGCCACTCCCGCTCTCGAAGACGACGACCAAGGCCCAGCCACTCCCGCTCTCAAAGCCGACGACCAAGCCCCAGCCACTCCCCGTCTCGAAGCAGACGACCAAGTCCCAGTCACTCCCCCTCTCGAAGCCGACGACCAAGCCCCAGCCACTCCCGCTCTCGAAGCCAACGACCAAGTCCCAGTCACTCCCCCTCTCGCAGCCATCAACCAAGCCCCAGCCACTCCAGCTCTTGCAGTTCTTCTAACTCCTTCAACTTCCCTCTGTCAAAAGAAAGTAAGTTTAATTTTACAAGTCTTAATTTTAATGACTCATTATGAGGGGTGGTCATTCCAAGCTACAATACTGTTAGATAACAGGCATGCTCCTTCCTCTGTTACCTAGAATTCCAGAAGGAAGTGCTTCAGCTTCTCATTGAAATACGGGATTCTGTAAGAACGGCTCTCGGAAAGACACATGGCACAACAGTGCAAATCAAGCCCACAGATACCCAGGTGGACTTCCAGGAACTGGAGAGTCGTCTAAAAAATGAGCAAGAGAGAGCAGCCTTTGTAAGCTTAAAGTGATTCATCTTTGTGCATGCTGCCCTAAGTGGTTAGCTGTGATGTTTTTTTTCAAGTACTGTCTTTTTTTCTTCCTTCAGCTTGCACATTTCAGAACACTGGGGGGCATTGATGCCATGGACATGGTAAAGAAATCCATGACAGCGTATGTGTCTGAATCCGTATGCTTTACATAAAGTCAATTTTCATAAAGGCTAAATATTTGTAGCCCTTGCTAAGTTATCAGGTTATTGTCTAATGTTGCACTGTCCATTTTTGTTTTCCAGGACACTGACGAATTCAATGATGGCGCAAATGAGCCTGAAGGGGAGGTGTGGGAAGATAGCCTTTTCTCAGTCTTTGCTGTTCCAGATCATCTGTGGTAAGTATAACCGTTACTGAAAATAGGAGCAGAAGGATAACCTTTTGTGATTATTATATCAAGCGATATTATTATTATTAATTCAAGCGATACTACACATTACGTTTCATCAAGGACTCGGTTCTCATCAGTGATTGGTTATCCTCTTTGCATGCCCCATCAATTTTGGTGTGGAGTGAATATCATGCTAATTGCTGTTGGAAGGAATTTTCACATGCTGATGAGCAAGCAGACAGGATGATGGTCTAACTGATGATGGTGTTGTTTCCTCTGTAGATGCTGTTGTCACCACGCACCACACGACCCAGACACAAGTAATGGAGATTGTGTCCAAATATTTGAAATATGCACCAGAGAGAGTGGGTGGCGGTGGCCGAAAAAAAACAAACCCTCCCTCCCTTGACTGACTAGTTTATTTTTTATTATTTTTCTTCTCTTTTTAATTTTTTGAGTGCTATTTGTTATTCCTTGTTGCTGTAACTGTTATAAATAAAGGTTTGTTTTCTTCACTGTTTATTTACCTGAAGGCATTAATTCTGTGTAAATCAGTATTGCACACAGCTATGATGGAAACAGTAAATCATATGAATGTGTAAAACTGTAAAAGTACATTCATAAGCCAATAGGGTACTGGTGGGTAATAAATGTTGAAATTGAGTTGGAAAATCAATGTTAATTAAACATTGAAGTGACGTGAATGATCAACGTTGATTCACCTTTCAAACTCAAAACCAAATCCATGACATTGCTTCAACCTTGAATCACTGTTGATGTGCCTGCTGGTGTAGGATAATTGTGCTGGATTTGGATAAAGTTTATTTAACACTGATTCCAGCATTATTATCTTTTTGCATCATGCTCACAATCCACTAGGATTGCAGACATTTATCTGTACTTTTAATAAATGATGTAGGCACATCCTTTACAGTTTCCTTACATGACCATATTTGGAGTTGTTTCACACTGAGGCAAAAGTTTAGGGTGCAATCAGAGACTATAAATGAAATACATACCTGGTGAAATCCAGGTGGGTCTGGTGTGTGTGTTGTGCCAGTTTTGATCTTTGACGCCTCTGAGCTCCACAAGACAAGGCAACTGCCAGTCTTCCCAGAAGGAAGTATCCAAGCGAGTTCATGTCAAAATTTGAAAACATTATCTTTATCACATAATCCACTGGCCTTATTCAGCAGGGAGAGGGTAAAGTAAATGACTGAATAATAATGGCTTGTTTGGAAGAGTTGCAGGAGAAAAGTTATTAAAAAAACACGGTAGCACATCTCAGGTTTGTAAAGTTTCGTCTAAATAAATCTTAATAATTTTTGGAACAATTCTGTTTTCTTGTTTTGTCGTTCAGTCTGGGTCTTCCGCCACACCAGCAGGTGGCGGTAATACAGAAATATTCAGAAAATAAAACTATCGCACTCATCTAGAACAAGACTCCAGCTTCCAGCAGGCCTTGCGGTTTTCTACATGTGCAGTGTTGCTTCGCGGCATCATGTCTGTGTTTATGGACCTCAACGTGATGTTTTCGACTGACATCAAGCGAATTCAGAGTTTGGTAGAAACAGCCGCTCATCGTGAGTCTTCGCTATCTTTAATCAGACCTTTTACACATGTTCTGTTTAGTTCGGCCGCCTCCTCCTAACTCAGCTGGTTTTGGTTCGGTTGATTAGGTTCAGATGTCAATCCTCGTTCTGCATCACCTCTTATTAATTAAACTTCTCGTTGATCGGATTCCTGCAGGTTTAATCAACTCTGGAGTTTGGCGGGACTAACAGCAAACTGTACACCAGATCCAGTTTAAAAATATCCACTTTTAACACAGTTTAAATGTCATTTAAACATTCTGTCAGTAAATTACTTGATTTATGTTAACATATTAATCAATATTGTTTGTTTATAACATCAGTAAGAACAACCCACAACACTAGATTTTGTGGAAAATGTTTAATCAAAGTTTATTAGAGAAATAATCCATTACATCTAAAATCCACAAACGTATATATTATTTTAATATCACCTTGAATTATTAAATTATATGTGGTTTTGATTAGGAGCAATTTTTTTCATGACAAAACACATTAATTCTTTATTTCTATTTGACCTGTTCCATGTGGATAAACATGCTGAATAATAACTGCTGAAATAGCCAGTGAGACTTAAACATCTTCATTATGTCTGTCAGGAAACAGAAAAATCTCTGATGTTTACTTGATCTTCAGCAGTTTGGGAGTGTTTACATAGAATCAGTGACTGTGACTTGATCTTTTGATATTCACCTGATTCACACAAACAACCACAGATCCAGAATCAGAACCTGGATGATGCAAACCTCACTGAACTGATGAACTGGGTTTGTATGGTCTCTTTGTTCCTCCTACAGTTGGATATTCCACAGTCGCCATCAACTACATGTTTGAGCCCAAAGCCAAGAAGAAACAGGTCAGACTACCTACTGCGCTGCTTTTATGAACAACATGGAATCAGACAGAAGCCTTTAATGTGGCAGTTTTTTAAATTCTTTATTACATTCTCACTAATTATTATCAACAGAAACATCCAAATGATAAAACATCAACACTGTTAAATGTTGGTTTCAGTTTCCTGTTTCCAAAAAACTGATCTCTGATCATTCACATGATCTCTATGGTCAAACAGATGCTGAATCAGTTGATGGTCAATAAATTTACATTTGAAACTTTTATTTTTGGAAGTATGTTTATTTCCTCTTTGCAGGAAATTCCCTCACCAAAGCCACACAATGAGATTTTTGATCAGCTGCCCATGGTGCAGGGCCGCTCTCGTCCAATCAGAGTGCTGAACAGACTGACGCTGGTGATGTCAGACGCCAGTCGCTATGTGAGTCGTCTAATCAGAGCTGAAGGATCAATAATCTTGAAATGGACTTGTGATGTGATGTCATAGCTTGTTTTGTGTGTGTGTGTGCGTGCTCACAGCCGACCAACTCTCCAGTGTTTCGACTTTTCGACTTCATCGCTCTCCAGCCAAGCACTGAGAAAGTCTTCCATGTGAGTTTCACTGACACTGTTCATCTCTGCAGCAGGATGATGCTTTCACTGACTACAGGAACCCTTAAGGATGAAATACGTGATTTTAAAAAACAACTTATTGAAAAACGCGCAACAAAACTAAAAAGATGATCTGAAACAAAACTGAATACTTTGCAAAGGAAAAGTTAAAAAAGACTAACAAATTAATTTGACAACATTTAAATGAAAAACACAACAAAACCTAAACAGCTGTTTCACTGAATAGAAAAGATTTCAGGAAACACAACATTAGAAAAAAAGAAGAAACAAACAGTGGTAGTGAACACCACTCTACAATAATCACACCTGTTTGAAACACATTGACTGGAGAGCACTCTGCTTTTACTGAAGTATGTATATTAACTCTGTGTGCATGTGTGTGTGTGTGTGTTATTCAGGCAGCTTGCACGTTGTACGATGTCGACATCATCTGCATCCCAGTGACAGAGAAGCTTCCCTTTTTCTTCAAGAGAGCGCCAGTCAACGCGGTGACAACCGAGACTTTTGTTGTTTGTTTATTTGTGTGTGTGTGTTTTAATGGATGTTCGTACCTGTGTAAGTTCAGGCCATCGAGAGAGGCGTGGTGTTTGAGATAACGTATGCTGCAGCCATCAGAGACTCCACCATGAGGCGCTACACCATCGCCAACGCAGTGTGCCTGATGGAGAGCTGTAAAGGAAAGGTATGTATGTCCTTGCATCTGATTGGCTGGCTGCAGAGTAATGTGAAACACCATGCTGCTATTTGACATCAACTCAGTGACATCACAGCACAGCAGATGAGATCTTGAGTTCTGTTTTTCAGAACGTGATCCTGTCGAGTGCAGCTAGAAAGGTCAGTGATCAGCTACGTCTGTGGATCAAATGTGAATTTAACTACAGAATATTCTGTTTCACCAAATCAGAACAATTACATTTCTAATAACTGACTTTTAGACCTTTTGGGCCACCGTAGTTCTCTGACCTGATATTTGTGTTTTCAGCTTTGGGAGCTCAGAGGACCATATGACATCGCCAACCTGTATCCTTTAATCATTGTTCATTAATTTGACACGCTAGGGCTTAGTGTTGCTACAATCTGTAAGATATCAGAACAGACCATTGTGTGTATTTCCACACAACTGTGTCTAGTACCTGGTGTGTAGTGTAGTGTGGTATAGTACAAACTGTATATTGTGTTCCTGATCTGGCTCTCAGAGGTCTGCTATTTGGTTTGTCCGACCGAGACGCTAAAGAATCTATCTCATCGACCTGCAGATCTGTTTTATTGCATGCAGGTAAATCCTTTTGAAGTTCTGCAGACTTGGGCTTCCTGTTGGTTCAGACTGTTTACCACACTGTTTATTCATTTGTCAGAAACCAGGACGACAGCCAGCGGCGTTGTGCACACCATGAAGACCCAGCAGGAGGCGCCGCAGGACTCTGCAGGCAGTAAGTTTCCTCTGCATTTGTCTGAAGCTGAATCAGGCTGGAGGGGATGGTGATCTGCCCTTCAGAACTAACAGACGTTTTGTTATCTGTTTTCTCATCAGACTTGAACAAAACAATGATTGTTTAACTCAGGTCCCTCTATGTGTTCATGTGTACAGGTGAAGCTCCTGCAGCCAAAAGGACCAAACTCTCTGTGACAGCTGAGGAGGCAGGGCCTTGTTGAAAGCAACTGAGTGTTCTCATTTTAATCAATTAATAGTTTAAACAAAAATATCTTGTTTTGACTCCTCATAAATGGTGAATGTGAATGTTTCTGAGAAAACTGATTTTTGAATGAAAAATAAATTCTCTGTTTTCATGTAAAATTTTTATTTGCAACTTTTGTGGGCTAAAAGGCTGTTGCAACCAGATGCTAGGGTTAGGGGACTTTTTCACCTAGAGGCAGGTTTGTTTTTCATAGCCCCCGTTTTAAATAAAATCATGTGAAAATTGTGATTTGTTGTTTGCCTCAATGGTAACAGCTTTGTTATCATCATCATCAGCTTTATTTGTATAGCACTTTTAACAATCCAAGGGATACCCAAAGTGCTGAACACTACACATTAAAAACATTTGCAAAAAAAGAAAAAGGATTGTATAAAAAAAGAACACTACTATTGACAAGAAGAACACTAAACCATAAAGTGACACCACTAATTACTGTGCAATGTGCTTAAAAGCTAGTGTGTAAAAATGCGCCATAAGCCGTTTTTTAAACACTTCGACTGAGGAAGCCATTCTGATGGTTAGTGGCAAAGCGTTCCACAGCCTTGGTCCTGCAACTGAAACATTGTTACATTCTCATCTGTAAGTTGTTTCGGACAAAAATCACACAATGCTTAGCCTAGTGAACTAGACCAAATTCTTGCTTTGCAGAGTTTGTTATATATTCACATATAAAGGATGGCTTGCCAGCCTACATGATGCCGAAATTTACTGAAACATTTAA
Organism: Aphyosemion australe; assembly: GCA_006937985.1. NCBI lineage: Eukaryota > Metazoa > Chordata > Actinopteri > Cyprinodontiformes > Nothobranchiidae > Aphyosemion > Aphyosemion australe. The sequence continues at coordinate 768,638 of SSNS01000185.1, forward strand.
GCGTTTTTTAACTGCACAGTATTTTTTCTTTATTAGACTTCTGGTGGCACCATGATGGAGGAAACAGCCTAACTCCTTAAGCTCATAAGAGCTCATAGCTAAAAAAACCCCTACATCTCTGGATATAAGTTGACAAGGAATACTAGTCAAGATGTCCGCAGCCCCGAAGACCTATGGAACAGAAACATAAGAAAATGAAAAAAGGAGATAAACTTGAGGATGAGGAAGAAATGGAGGGGAGTGAGCATGAGGACAATATGTCGCACCAGCTTCTGGAGCTAATAAACTTCAGGAAAAAACACTCAGAGGCTTAGAGATGCCACAGAAGCTCTAACAAGGGTAGAGACAACATTAAAAGAGATGTAATCTCTTAATCCGTAATTTGCCAGGATACTTCTGCAGTATTTTTTTTATTTTTTATTTATCCTTTATTTCATTTATTATAAAGAAAAGTATTTTACAACACAGTAATTTCACTTGCCGTACTTAAATGAAAAGGAGCAGACAGAAGAAAATCTTATATGAAGTCTGCCCTACTTACACAAATAAATAAATCATAACAATAAACTAAACATTAACACATAAATATAACTAAGAGTCAATAGCATTGCCAACTTTAACAAGTAATTTCTTCATCTATTTTGTGTATCATTAAAACAAAAACATAACATCATCAAAATCCATTACAAAAACCAGGAGAGATAAAAGGAAAGAAAAGAAAAAAACATTAAATATTAATCTATATACTTTCTTATCATATTGCTTTTAACTGTCTTTGTAAACATTATTATTGATTTAGCTTCTTTTATTTCAGATTCCAGTTTATTCCATAAACCGATTCCATACACAGAAACACATCTCTCTAAAACCTTGGTCCTAAACCTTGGTTTTATAAACATCTCACAACCTTTTAAGTTATAACAACTCTGTCTCTTTTCAAATTTCTTTTGGATATTTCTTGGTAGTATTTTCTTATGAGCTTTAAAAACAAATTTCAAGATATTGTAATCAACTAGATCCCCAAACCTCAACACTTTCAACTTATCAAATAATGGACCAGTTGGAGTTCTATAGCTACTTTGCGTAATGATCCTTATTGCTCTTTTTTGTAAAATCAAAACAGGGTTCGTGTATGTTTTGTATGTAGTGCCCCAGATTTCAATGCAGTAAGTCATATAAGGAACAATAAGTGAATTATATAATAAGTATAATGCCTTTTTATTAAGAAAATCCTTTACTTTATGCAGTATAGCAATTGCTTTTGCTATTTTTGTTTTTACACCATTTATATGTGGCTTCCATGTAATATTTTCATCAATAATAACTCCTAAAAACTTAATTTCCCTCACCCTTTCAAGCTCAACTTTTTCTATAGACAGTGACATATCAATATCTACTCCTCTAGGACCAAACAACATAAAATGAGTTTTCTCCAGATTAAGGGACAATTTATTTACATTGAACCACTGTTTCAGTTTTATTAATTCTATTTGAAACACTTCCCTTATATGTTCTATATTGTCACTTGCATACAAAAATGTTGTATCATCTGCAAATAAAATACAATTTAACAATTGGGATACCTTTGTGATGTCATTAATGTAAAGATTAAAAAGTTTGGGACCTAA